>QNGE01001521.1:133532-161770 GCA_008508345.1 Paragonimus westermani | reverse complement strand
GGTCAACTGGATTAACGAATAAACAAACCGTTTGATGCTGACACCAGCAAAAACATCGTTGTGGAGGGGTTAGTAAGAGAAATGTTGGCACACGTTTCATTAATAATAACTCAGTACAAGTGTTAGATCAATCCCATCCTACCTGGCACTGGATTTAGGAACTGACGAAAGAGTGGATGATTATATCCATTCTGTTTTTCAGCTAGGACATCATGCAACCATGAGAAGGACTATATGGGACAGGTTTTATTTCCGATTCCATTTGATCGAAAATTTGCGATTTTGCCTGCTTCCGAAAACTGTGTATGTTTCCTAACTGTATTTGATGGTGTTCGACCAGCAAGCCGATCGTTCTCAATGATTGCTTTGGTATATGGTTGATCAACCTGAGAAGATTGCTTTTAGGCTGCACGAAACTTGAATAAGAAATACATCGGTTTCACATGTGAGTGACTCACGAGCCCAGAACCCTCATACAACGGAACCGAATTCGGGTGCACAGCGTGTGTGCGGGGACATTACTGGCCAGCCCAATCCTTCCAAATAAATGTTTTGCGTCATAGAAAAGTTTGCAATAAGGCGGTTGGTAGTGATACCGGAGAGCTAAATTGAGCTAGCGATGAACGCCTCAATGGGCTACGGATTTCTTCTTATGCAAGGAAGTCAACTGGTTGTTTGGGTTCCATAAATGAGAATTGTCTTTTTCATCGAAGCTGTTGAGGTGCGGAAGAATATTTCAATATACACCTGTCGTTAGGCTTGTGTTGCTGTTGTTTTTGAAACAGGGGTACGATTGAGAATGACTGGAGTTCGATGGAAGTCCATTTGTATGCTGGGACGTGGAATATGGCGTTGCTGTTCCTGGATCATTTTTTGTCTTGAATGCATCGTGTTCTTTTCGGGCGTTTTTGCATGTGTTGATGTTGGGCCTCCTGTTACTGTTGACCTTCGTTATGAAACTCATTACACCGAATATATCTGTTTCGGTCAAATGAATTAATCAACCAGCAGCATTGTCATCGATTGAACGTTTTGTACAGTTTGATGTTCGTATGTCAATTTCTCCCGTTCTCTCAATGTGATTGGTCGAATTCGTCACATATGTTAGTTTGTGTGTCCCCATAATTAGAGAGGTTGATAGGTCTTGGAACAAATGGACCCAGCAGATTTCCAAGGGTAACTAACTAACAAACATAGACTAGCCGGAAGCAAGTGAATTGCGCACCCATTATCAGTGCAGTTCTGGTACCTAAGATGAATGTCGACGAACAATTCTCTTGTAGAGCGTTGCTACTGAGTGACAGTGTACTTTTAAACCGTCGATAAATAATTTCAACTAATTCGTTGATCGTCAAAAGACAGGCAACAATGCAAACTTGATTATACCTTAGTTTTCAGGGGGATATAGCGGCTAATCCACTATGTGACCAATGATCAGCAAACGCTCCCAAAGGAAGCCGAAACTGGGTGTCTGAACTGTCCAAAAGTGCTCACGCGATGATGTTTATCGGACAGTTCCCAGTCAAAGGAGCTTCGTACTGATGTACAAATATGTCTGTACAGGTTGGGATGTACGTACGCCCGATGAAGTGTGGCAAAAGTCTGGGTAACTCAGTATCTACTTGACATGGTGACGGAACTGCCCAATCAGGAATGGGCATGGCACTGAACTTTTGACCTTTGATAGAGCGTACTCACTTCGGTCATGTGTTGTTGTGACATCTGAATTTGCATGGGGTAAATCTTTCAGTGACTATCTCGAATATGTAGCATATGCCTGAATAAGAATTCCGGACTGCTTCGAAAATTGAGGCAATTAAGGCTAACTGAGTGCCGCATGATTGAAATTACTACGAAACTTTAAAAAATCACTTCTGATGGATTCATAGATACCTGTTCAAGTTGGGCAGCGCTAGAAGTGTGGGCCTCCAGATTTTTAACATGTGTAGCTGCGACTGCTGCGAAATCGGTAGAACCCTCTATAATTACCGTCATGCAACTGATGCGCTAGAATATTTCAGCGACTGGATTTTAGACAGCTGAAGTGTGACGCATATCGGTCGTGTTTTGAACAATGCCGTACACATGTAAGCTTTAATGAAAAAGTATTTTTTCGATGTTGAACGTAGGACGCACTTCAACGGCTTACAATCCGTGGAGACAGTATGGCATCCTTCTGTCAGCACATACTTCAAATAGGAATGCCGAGGAAATCGCTAGCAGATCTGTACAGCGGGCACTCTTACGCAGTTTGGTTGGTCGTAGACATTTCAACGGTAAGGCTGGGAGGCACAAGTCATTGTCAAGTTGTAACTGAAGGACCGCTGTGATAGCCACACCAGGTGCACTTGTACTTACCTTTAACGGGTTGGACGGCACGAATTCGATCAGCCAAGAGTGTCCTGACTACCCTAGTGCTGTTAGTCCATCAACTGTCAACTAGGAGACTTCTCCGCGATTCATACGACTGGAAAACATGATGTGACTAATTCAACATCATCTGAACAGTTGCCTCACGTAGTGCTATCTTTAAAAGTATTCGTGGCTCCGGATGAAGTCGTAATTGTATTCACATCTCCTGGTCTCCTGTCTCTAATGCGTCGGAGTAGCGTTAAGTTTGAGCTAGTTTATTGTTCATTATTAGTCCCACGAGCCTGATTGCTATGGACATGCTAGACACACCCTTTGCTTTCTCTCGTAATGTGCGTTGAAAAACTTTGCTGGTATCATTAATCAGGTGTACTGGTAGGTAGTTTCTTACAGCTGACTCATTACCATCTTTGAAGCTGGAAATTATGGTTGTTCCCCCTTAGTCCCTCACGAGTACATCTTTATTCTGCGTGAAGTTAAAACTACGGGTGTAAGGCAACTCTGGAAGTTTGGCCAATGATTTTGGGTTGGTCGGGTGTAACTTGTTCGGTAGACTCCTTTCTATTTGACGAGCTTACCGCTCGCTCAGTGGAGTGTAATTTTCTGAACCTCCATAGCCGCGCTCTGGAAGTCAGTCGAGGGTTCATTATCCTGACGACATACACTGAAACCACGTCATAAACTCACCTTCTGTGACGCTGTCGGTCTTACAGAGGTTCTTACTGGGGAACTGGCCTGGCCCAAACCATAACACCTCTTGGTGGTCTACTTAACGTCACATACGAGGTTAAGGTCATAGACCAGGCGAGCATTCCTTTCAATTTTAATTTCTTATTGTCAGGCTCTTTTATACATCATGAAGCCTTTAAAGTCTTTTTGTCGAGTATATGTCCTTCAAGCCATACTCTTGTGCTGAAAAGCTCTCCTGACCACGCGGCGATCGCGGAGCTCAGAGATTGCCAAAATAACTCGACCACAAAATATGATTATGTCCTCTGGAGACTGGAAGGTTCTATTTCATTCTAACGGCTCCCGCCGTCAGTTTTTCACGGTCATCTTCGTAAAAACCCTGCATTTCGTGTACTGGTTTTATCGAGAAAGAACATTCAAACGAGAAATAAATCGCCACACGATCGCTTATTGTCAACGGTGCCACCAGCGATACGTTTTAATGCCGCTGCCTTGGCGAGTTGTGAATAAGTCTAGTGCCAAGGCTATCTGACAAAGCCGGAATCTTGTGACCACACTAACTTGTCTTGTTAAAGTGAAGTCACATGCCAGGCTAAACAACTTTTGATCAAAAACTTCATTGACATCCGATGGCCAATTGATTTTAGGAATATCAAAGTCTCCTAGAACGGGCAGGCGATGACTTGTTTGGCTTGCCGTCCGGAATGATTTTACCAACGTTTCTTCTTCCTCTGGTGTGTCTGCTAGACTTCGATACATCCTGATGACCATTAGTAGGGGGTTGATACGACAAAGGCTAGTGCAAATTTGACTTCCATGCGACTATAGCAAGTCTTCACAAATATGGGCCTTATAATACTTCGGATCGATAGATGATCGATATCATTTGACCGATGCGCGCAGTTTTGGTTAAGAAGCAAATAACTACGGAGTGCAAGGGTGTTTGAAGTTTGACACTTCTGCTTAGCAGGTTGAGCACACTCGCCAGTATACCTTTAAACTCTGAAGAACTGAGGTCACGACTAGCCGGTAGTTTGGTCGCATCTATTCCCTCTGAGGTTTTCTCAGGCATGTCTTTAAAGCAACTGCGAGATGTTTTGAGTAAATATACTTCTGTGGGCACATACGCCAGTTAATGCGATCCGAAATTAATCGAAAGTATAGGATGGGGATGCGGCATAGTGCACAACGACGATGTAAGAGGGTCGAACGACGATTCAGAGAGTGTTATATCAAGTCAGTCGGAAAGACCACTCTGGAGTTCACCTTCCTAGTCGTCAAACTGTCCCGCTGAACTCTGGAGCTGTACTGCTGAGCAAAGTTGTAGCCCGGAACTAGACGCCTGACTGCATGTGGAGTCCCCAGTAGGTCAACCTGTCAACATTTTCTTGGTGGATTTAACTTTGGGAATACGCGCTGAGCACCAAAATAAATTAAGAGCGATCAGTGAACTTGAAGACTCCATTAGAGTTTGCGTGTCTTCTCAAGTAAAAGTTACAGAGTTTCAACAGCAACCCTATGATCTCTTGGAGATATATATGAGGCTCACTGTCGAGCCTTGATCATTACGCTGCTGAATACTCAAATCAACTTTCCTACCGCATCTAGTGTTGTTGTAGGGAGACCTTGGGTGCGGTTAAAGGATGTGCAGTTCTGGGATCCGGTTTGGGCTACAACGAAGTTGTCAACATTATTGTACATCGTCTTATAGGGTGCTTGCTATATCGAGTCGCTGATCACAGGATGCACTCTGAAACATGATGGCATGGGAGCTTTGATGGGTTTATATTAAAGACGAAAATTTGTACCACTGTACGACGGCCGAACTATGTTTCCGAACTAAATTCATGCCCTGCATTAGGAGATGCA
Organism: Paragonimus westermani; assembly: GCA_008508345.1. NCBI lineage: Eukaryota > Metazoa > Platyhelminthes > Trematoda > Plagiorchiida > Troglotrematidae > Paragonimus > Paragonimus westermani. The sequence continues at coordinate 156,841 of QNGE01001521.1, read as the reverse complement.
GTTCGACGCCCGCTCAAGCCGATTTAAATGGTTTGAGGTGTCCACCACAATTGTTTGTCATTGACAACATCCTTTCTATTCCGACTTACGTCGGTATATCAATGCGGAGACGGGTTCTACCAACATGAGAGTGATTTATGCGGCTCCCGAAACCTCGAACGACTATGTTCCCTGTAGCTTTCGGATTGTCAGGACTAATCCTGAAGGCAGTAAACATGGCATTTACGGTTTAAATTTAAATATGCCTGATCACTTGTCTGGAACCTCAATTAATGTTCGTAAACTACAAAGTGCCGTTTGCGAAGCAGTCCAAAATTCAGTGCACTAGAAGATGACAACTGCTGTTTAGCTAACAGAAAGCTTGAACTTTGTTGGAAACCTAACCACATTTCGAAGATATGTGGCAGAGAGCACCTGTGTGGTCTAGCTCGGTGTTTTCGGAGGCATCAGCCACTATTATATCGGGAAACTAGAGCACTAGAGCAAAGAACCTACAATCATTTACGCTTGAAGTTATTGTGTATCATACGGTAACCTTGTTGCATAATACGCCGCTCGGGTAAGTGCCCGGTAATACAAAAGGGCATCTGGGCCTAACAACAAATTACGTCTCCAAAAATGTGAAGTCATATGCTAAACTGATCAAGAGCGTTTTATATGATAATCCTCGTATCAAGAATGGTCCTAATGGGACTCCCTTGGAAACGTTAACTGTTGGTGCTAGAGTGAATGCTGACTTTGCGGCATTCGTTACAAAAAAATTGTAATATACAGTGACTCATATTTAACTGCTTTTGGAGGGTTAAGTTACCACCTAGTTTACCTCGGTTTGCATCCGCTTAAGAACAGATTGAGAAATAACCAAAATTACGCGGTGTTCCAATGACAGTGGTCCCAAGGGCTGCTGTATTAGTTTTAACTAGATTTGACTTACCGAATGACAGTTCGGACTTGAAACAGAGTTTTGATAACAGCAAATGGCAGTTCGGACTTGAAACAGAGTTTTGATAACAGCAAACGGCCCTACACAATACGTTATTTTTCGGATCGAGTACCGCTAGAATCAGCACAAACTGGAGGCAGTACAAACGCGTAGAAGTCTTCGGAATACTATTTGTCCATCCGGTACAACTACCCCATGGTACTTCTGACGATATGAGGAGTCTAATACCGGAATAGTAGGCATCGGTGATCATCACACAATGGAATTTGGAACAGGTCAGCTGTTTTTTCATTCTCCGGGTTATAAGATACACCGCTGCAAAAACTGGCATGGTAAGGCCGGACAGTTGCTTACATGAGCTGGCCCCATTTCAAACAAAATGATTCTACGTATACCAACGACAGTTTGTTAGTGAAGACATCCAAGTGTTCTCAAGTGTGTGCAATGAAGCCTGATCAACAGCGGTACTTATGTCATAACCCATAGTACTAACGCCATTCCAGCAGTCGTTCCTTCATGATGAAACATAGACTAATTAAATCACCAAGCAGATCTTACTATGAAAGCGGGCTTTGAGCTGGAGGCTAACTGGACATTCCACCCAGGCTTTTTGAAGATAAGTATCCTGTCATAATATCAAGCAAATGTTTAACTCTTCAGTGACTAGTACTGTCCTGTCAAAAGACCACTGGCTACACAGACGCATGTAGTACTCTACCGGACAATCAAATTCGGTACCGAGTGATCAGATGTGCTATTCAGAGTCACTCTGTTCGAAGAAGAGTATTGAATACTTTTAGTCATTTCGGACGTCGGTACTCACCACCCGATAGACAAACTGCGATTTATTAAACAGATCGTTCACTTTTCCATTCTTAGCTGAATATTTCGACTTATTGTTCAAGCTAGGTCGTGGCAAAGAGAAAAGCTCACGATACTGCCAAGATCCGGACGAACAAGGCAGGCTTATAGTGAAGTCGGAACCAGTTTTCGCAGAACCGAGCATTAGTTTAGGGATGGCTTTGATGACTATAATCGTAGTCGACCCGAGCACAGGTGTGATGTGGAACTTGTAGTAGAAAGTAAGACCCAGTTGCCCGGCAGTCAAGTCTATCGGAAGAGGAGGAAACAATTTGTGTTTCTGAGTGCAGATTGAATTTCCAAATAAATTGTCACGCGTCATCCTGTCATTTGCTGATGCACTTCTGCTCTTCTCTTCAGAGAGCATTGATTTTCAACGAAATCGGTGGGTTTCACTTGCAGTTCGACGACAACATGCTGGCCAGATAACTGAGTTCCCGATCGCCAGACGAAAAGTCAACACAATACCCATCACGTCATCCTTGTAACTCCGGAGGGCGTGAACTTATCCAGCGTTAACCTTAATTCCCACTACGCCTTCTTTACTCACATAATGAATTTCGAACTGTTTGAATTAAACCCTCCAGTTTGATTATCTGCGCTACCACTCTGCAAGTTGCGGACTGCTAACTGTTAGTTTTTGTCCAAAGAGTTAGTTAACTATAGAATCTGTCAATATCCACGCTTACACATTATCCATCATAGCAGCCGTGAACGTACATGAATCTACTTGTTTGTAACGTGATTTATAATGAGCCTTGTCACAAGGTATTTCTTAAGAATTTGTGTAGTTTTGATAACTGATGTATGTTGGGTGCTCCTTATGATCACCCGCGGCCTGTATGAGTCAGAAGATACCGGTTGGTTGTTGCATGAATGCGGGGGTTGTCGACCGTAGTTATGACTTATTTAGACTGTCCCTTGTTCTACATAAGTGTAGTGCAAATGAAATTTGGTATGGTGGAAAACGTGTTGCTTATAACCGTGAACAACAGTGCACATGCATATAAATCATAACATATGGACGGTTGAATTTTGTGTTGTAACTCACTTCTGATCACTCTAACCTGATTAGGACTGGCGGAATGACACACATGTGTCTTTCTTAGTACAGAGCGCGTAGAATCCACAGACATGTAAACATGATTGAGTGTGACTGCTATTCGTGAGGCAAATCGCTGTCTAGTCAGATCACAAATCACAAAGGATGAGTACTCTGACTAAATGTGTTTAGGTACTTGTGAACCTAAACGCAATAAACACATTTTTTGCTATTCTTAGCTGAACTTTCTTCTGTCAGCGAATAAAATGTGCTCATCCGCTGTACCACAAAACCATCAACATGTATGTCGAGTTTAGCAGAAATGGTTACGTTGACAGATGTAGCGGCTGATAAGTAGTCGGAGATTTGGTTTATTTTCATGCTGAAAATCACTCACTTTTGATCGCAGTCTTCCCATCCAGATAGAAACTCCAGTCAGCCTCTTTCAAAAAGAATCGCTTGGCTCAAATTTCGCTCTCATTATAGGTTGGAGTTAACAAGACAGTTACTGTGTCTCCTCTCAAGACGATCGGACAACATGATCATCGCTCACAGCACACAGTGGCCGAGCGTTCAGAGCTGATAATTCGGTCGTGCCTAATGAGATTAATCGCGTGGTGTTCAACACGGTCACCTCGTGAACGTGTGACCCGAGTTCAAATCGCGACCATGGTAAGTATATGCACTGCTGCCGAGCTCTAGTGAGAGCGAAACTCGAGTCGAGTGAATGTTATCGAGAGAAGCTGGCTGGAATGTCTATCTGAATACGAAGGCTGCAATCAGATGTGGGTAATGTTCAACTTGAAAGATGTAGCAAGCATTTTCACGGTGCGTGGGGACTTGTTAGCTGCTTCATTTTTGCGAAGATGTCTAGGTGCTGTAAACAGCTATCCGCAATCCAGTACACTCAACGACCTCCCTTTTGTATTTGACAAAATGACTACGGTTGTCAGTGACTAATGCAAAAATAAATCCACTTTTATTGAGACACTTGGGAAACGCAGTAATCCAGAAATCTGCACGTGATAAAGTCGTGAGATTTGTGTCTGGCCAAGGCGTGTAACGGTCGTGTGTTCATAGCATAGTAGATATCTAGAATTTGGAAACATGCATTCACTGAGAAACTTCACACGACAATGGCTGTGAGATCTGCTTAGATGGCTTAGAATGACACAGTCACGTTTCATTCGAACAATGTGCACCTTGATCTCTGGACAGCAGGTCAAAGGAGACCACAAGTTTATTTACTATTCACCAAGTCACGTAGAATGATTACACAAAGTGCAGATGTAGTAACGCAAATCTCTTCACGATTAGTACAAAATTCGGGAAGACTGTGATTCGTGGTTTCATTCCATCCTTTACGCAATGCTGAAATCACAGAATGAAAATATTCCACCTCATCAGAGAACAGTTTGACACGTTTAACCGGTGATGGTTGAACCACAAATCATGACCTTCGATCTCTGCATCTGGATAGGTAGCATTATGTTGCGCGTTTTCGAAGAATCTGTGCTGGACGTAATAAGGATAGGCTGTTATGGCGGTACTTTATCGTGGAACCATGATCGCTGAGAATTCGAAGAAGAACGTTGCTGGCGGCGAACAGGATTTAGTCTTTCGTGTTCAGATGTTATGGTGTGACAAAAGCCAGAGATTTAGTTGCAAAACGTGTCACAGCCCCCATTTTTGTAAGATTGGTAACCTTCTAAATATCAAATCAGTTTGCCAGCTTGTTCTGGTATAACATCCATGCACAACATAGTGAACTGAGAGGAATTGATCGCTGTAGATTAACAGGCAATGCAACAGAGTTCTAGGAATATCGGTTCATTCAAATCTGTTTGACAGAATTCTGGAAAGGGAGATGCTGGCAATGGACAAAATATAAAACGAGACCGGAGCAATACTAAGGCGAATCCATAGGTGAATAAATAAACTGTACTGTCTTTGAGGTATGACAAATAATGTCATTGTGAATACTTCTGACAGAGCCATGTAAAGTGATATCATACTGCTAAACCATAACGTTTTCAAGATAAACATTTGCTATGTTTATCAATCCGGAAAGCTGATATGGAATCTTCTGGTTCAAATGGTGTAAAACTGTACTCGCGTAAACCAAATAATGTTTATTCCAGTTGATAAAATGGACGTGCTGCTAACAGGAGTATGTTAGTTTGGACTACGATATTCTATTAAAAATACGGGTCAAAAACCTACTTTTCGTGCTTGTGACCTTAACTAATCTTTCATTTCTGTCTCTGGCGCTGGTAATTTTTAGAGAGTATGACGTCCGATAATGATATGTGCCGCTGTCACTGAGTCGCAGTTGATCTGCGGCTGAAACATACTTTGTGTGGAAACCCACTAGAAAAAGATTGTTCAACAGGTATGTCTTTTCACTTTGTTATTTCAATGTGAACTTTTAGCGGTCACACGTGACAACAAAACATATAATCTATAACCAGAATGATCGGTATCTTACACAGTCTTTAGACGCCTTGCAACAAGTGCTATGGGAGTTTCTAAGCCAATAACAGTAATCCAGTTTTTGTTATTAGTGCACTTTGAATGCAACGTTGAGCTTAAACGTTTCTGTTGACAACCAGGTCGAATTAGTGGGTATATGCACGACACATTTTCTTGTCTCATCCCACCGCGAAAAACATTGTTTGATAGAAAGTTAACATCAGTTGTAGCTGATAAAAATTCTGAATGTTCGTCCGAAAAGTAAGGCAATTGGGGAGAAACGGTTGGAGCAAGTCAACATTAGCCGTTTAAATAAGAGGACAGCTCACCTAATATAATTAAAGGGACCCTGGACCAATAGCCGTGGAACGTTTTGTCAATATACTGTCTGAATGTGTGATTTGTCATTTCACTGGGTTACAAAGCTCATTAGGAAGCATTCAGCTGATATATACAGATTTGAAAAAAATTTAATTAGTTAACGTACACCCGGGTTCGACTGTTGAAACTCTTTTCACAACGGTATACTCTGTTTTCACTGTTGATATGCTCAAGTCAAGCTTCTTTGAATGTGCTACTGAACTTCAGCTTTAAGATAAGTCCAGTCCAGTCACTCCCAAGTATTCAGCAATAAGATTTGGCGGAAAACTCTTTTGAACTCATCCCAGAAAACGTTGTTTTCATGACGAAAGTTTGCTCATAATTTCCTTCTTTTTTAGCTTAAAGTCTTCCTCATCTTTCATCCAGAAAAACCTTCGTTCAGGTATAAAAGCTGACGTTAATGGGACACTTGGAATAGGGTGACTGGAATAATCTGCATTTACTTCAAGTTTTCTGGATACTACCAAGCATTATGCAAATTAATTCCGAGACTCATCATAGGGAGCAGTTACCAACTTTCCAAGTTCACTGACAATTTCGAAATTGACAATCACTCACATTTGATCGCAACCTTCGCATTCAGATAGACATTCCAGCCAGCCTCTCTCGATAACATTCACTCGACTCGAGTTTCGCTGTCACTAGGGCTCGGCAGTAGTGCATATCCTTACCATGGTCGCGATCTGAACTCAGGTCACACGTTCACGAGGTAACCGTGTTGAACACTACGCGATTCACCTCATTAAGCATGACCGAATTATCAGCTCTGAACGCTTGGCCACTGTGGGCTGTGAGCGATGGTCGTCTTGAGAGGAGACACAGTATTTGTCCTGGTAACTCCAACCGATATTCCGGCGATTAGGACTTCCGAGATAGATTGAAATCACTGATATTTTTGAACCTTGTGGGCTATATTCTAATCCCGGCCGTGGCAATGATGTGCAATATTGACGAGCCTTGATATGAGTGAAACTCGAGTCAAGTGCTTCTTAAAACACTGAGTTCCCTTGATCCAGTTCACCAATAACGATAGAAGACATACATACAAATCAAAATATCATCTACATATCGCTTATAGAGGCTGGCGCCATCTATAGTATCAGATAGTTTTAATTCAATCATCCCTAAAAATATATCTGCAAGTGTAGGGCCCAATGGGCTACCCATTGCCACACCATCAACTTGCTCATAGGAAAATCCGACGAAATCAAGTGCTTCTATTTGAAAGAAGATGACTGGAAAATCAATGTGAATGCGAACGCTGCGATCAAATGTGGGTGATGCTCAACTTGAAAATAAACCAAATCCCTGACTACTCAGCAGTTATTTCGATATGATTTTGAATTCAGCCTAAGCCCTGACTTCTCACAGTTGGGTCTCATCTAAATTCATAAATCTGCCACACTACTTATTAGTAATACAATTCAGTAAGTGTGTTACGTTAACTTGTTTAATCTCTCACATGTCAATGTCAAACTGTTTGTACACGCCGCCGCTGCTTAACAACGGTTTACCGCATACCGTTTAAAATTTACGCGTGAATAAAGACAAATGTTTCTGCTCGACATTTCCACTAGTTTATCTGCATTTTGGATAGTTCCTGCCGTTTTCAATTGATTCTATAAAAACACTTTATCAGCTGCTTTCTTCACGAACAGCGTTTTACCATAATCACTTAGAAGCAGCGGAGCTGGAGTTGTGATATTCTGAACTTGCTGGTGCAGATACCTGCATGGTTTGTTTCACTGTAACAGCTTTTAATTTTTCAAAATTTCTTCTGTCAGTTTCACATGAAACGACTAAATTTTGTGCCAATCCTATAAAGATTAGCCGGTCTCAGCCACTGAGAAAGAATACTTATATTGTGAATCTTTACCCACGTACACGAGATATTTTTGGCTGGGGAGTGTGTAAAATTGAGTTCTTGTTTTTCTCTTCGAATAGCTTTAGTCCATTAGACAGCAACAAAGAGTGCTACTAGGTCAACGGACTCTGCCAGTGTTAGCTTGTTCACCAGTATCCTATGGAATTTCCTAACTTCTCAGTAATCTGAAAACACTTATGGTAATTGAATTTTTTATTATCCGAATGTCGCACTCCGACTGAAAAGTTTTCGAAGAATCGGATTTTCGATAAAGCAGTTAGCACTGTTTTGCGTCAACATTACCAAAAGAACGATTAGTAACGCGTAAGTGAACGACCGCATCTCACTGTCAAGAGCGCGGAGTTAAACAGTGTCGACGGAAAGAACGGTTGACATCAAAATGTTCGAAAGATGCTGGTAACTTAGCCTGTCAAATTATCCAAAGTCATAAGCATAACCCGATACAGTCATTGCCTACTGGACTAAATAAAACAAAAGGTAGCGAGATAACCGAAAACTTCAGTCGTTTTTTCATTGTAGGACTCTCTACTATACGTAGTCGTTAAACGGAATAGTGCATGCTCTCGAAAGATAATCAAGAGTGGTGACCATAGCCGAAATCGACCAAGGTAAAAAATGACCAGTTCACTGAGGACGGTTTAACTTTTAGACGAATAAAAAGCAGAGCTAATGCAAATTAATGAAGAACGAGTTGTTTTTTTAAACGTGAGAACAGTTTAGTTGGCCATCTGGAGGAAGCAAAATGATTCTAAAGGTTGGCAGGTTTATAAAAAGACGGTCAGAAATAAGACCGTTCTGCAGCCAGTAATGAACAGAACATTTGTCATCAGGAACGATTCAATATGGACTTCGGATAAAATTACCAGTTAGATGGATATGCCTCGGTTGCGCAACGCAAGGAATTGTTTGCCAGTAGAGAGAGCATCATCTTTATCAGCTGAATGTAACAGCTTAATAGTACAGGCTATGATAGAAGACACATGAAACACATGTAATCGTAAAGCATAAAAAATGAACTGATCACGTCTTAAGTCTAAACAATATCGGAATCTAAAAAGGCGTGAACCGGTGAACACTACACATTGCAAGAAATTAACAACATGCGAACGAACATTCACAGCAGGCTGAAACCTATTCAACAAAACTGGTTATCGAATTCATTAATCAGTGGATTATCCCCGAAAACTGTGTTTGCAAATCTGACCATCACTTCAAAACCAACGTTATCATTAAATGCATATATGTGAAGTGAGTAACCGATGGTCTTGCGGAAGTTTGTGGGTTCGTACTAGCTCTTTCTTTAATGCGGTTATTCTCGGCGCTCGTGTCAGTCTGGTAGGTTTTCAGCAGAACATTCAAGAGCAGTGTGAAAGTAGATGAAAGCAGTTTTAAATTGCCTGTGAAAACGTATTTTTGAATTTTGCAGGTACGCATTTAAAAAAAAGTGGAGGTTCCATTAGAAAGTGGATGACAGTACAGTTCTGTCGTTCAGCGCGAAAATTTGGTGAGTAGTCAACCAGGAGTGTGCAATATAAGAAATGATAAAAAGTATGTCCACGTGACCTGACGTTCTTTTAGGATCACAAAACGTCTATTTATCGTAATTTACCATAGGAACAAGTTGGATTATGGAAAAAATACACGCTCATGTACACAGGCTCATAAAAAACATACAAATGGTTTGACTTGCGCAGAAGGATCATACACTTAGTGTCTCTTGTCTGAATTTGAAGAAGATATTTTAAGTCCATTGCGTTTACTGTGCCAGACTCCATAGCATACCAAGTGATATATTATATGATCGAGAAACAATCAAATTTTATTATAATGCTTCAAGAAACAATTGATAGGTAACCACGGTATTCAGCCACCTTCAGCGTAGGTAAACTCCAATATTATCCAATCATCTTATAAAAAGTTCTGTCAAATTTAGCTGACTGCTCATTCAAACGGAATACCGCTGCACTCGTTGTCGTAATGGGTGTTGTTTGGAGTTTCAAATAAATCGTACTTTTTGTCACAGCCACACTACGCGAGTAGTTGGCCTTCTTTAGAGTGATGAGCTTGATTCACTTACCACTTTCATCAAGGCTCGCCAGTAGGTAAATTTGGCCTTTCTAGAAGATTGAGAATCCCCATCGAACATGAAGCAGAATGTTCGAGTTGTTATTCGTGTTGTGCTTTTTTTCAACCTTGCCTACACGAGATGCAGGTGTTTAGTTGACATCACTCGAAACATCGTTCTGAACAGGATAGAAAAATGAAATTACGGGGCTTTGATTTGTGCGCCGTTTGGTCTGTGTTTACAAATCAGATTGAGTTGAACGGAATGGTGTACAGGACTTTGGAACGCTGGATTTATCATGATGTTTATAAATGAAATACTCCTTCATGGATTAGTTGGCACATTGTGTTTATATCAGTTTTGATGTGGCAAGTGACGAATACATGCTTCCCAGCTCAGTATTAGCTAATAAGTAATGTAACTACTAACGGCATAATTGACAAGAGTCAAAGGACTCTTGCCATACAAATATGTGCATACTGAATGCTACTTACTGCCGACAGCAGAGATTGCACTGACCTGCGCATATCAGTGAAGCCCCTTTGAAAAAGCGTTACTCTCGAGATACGTTTTACGTGAGTGCTTGCGTCCAATAAAAAGTGATTCTGACTTCGAACGAAGAGTCCGCGATGATGACTGAGGCACTGACCGCGTTGTGCACGTCACTGAGTCATCCTTTCTGAAGTTCGACCACATATTTTTGAGTAGGATTCATTCATTTCATGGGATTAATAAGATTCTTAGGCCTTAAAGCCGATGCTACTCATGCGCATCAATCTCTCTGCTGGATAGCCCACCAAACAGAGATAACTGGGAAGATGATTTGGCCTCCAGAAGGTCAGCAGTAGGAAGACTGCCGTTGAGGAAGTCGAAAGAGAATAAGGGAAATAGAAACCCAACCAGTGTCTGTCAAACATACATCCGTCAGCAGGTAGCTAGTAGCAACAGTGAGAGGTCAAGCGTATTTTCACTCAATCACAGTCATTCTGAAGGTCAACTTATCTGAGGGCATTTTACTATTCAAAATATGTGTAAAGTTTGCAGTTACAACAGTTTCTGATAAAGTGTTTCAGATTGTACTCACCTGAAAGTCAAAAGGGTGTTCTCTGCAAGTCGAACGGCAAATTTGATGGCGTGACTCCGGCGAATTAGTCCAGAGATGGTCATCTTTTTAGAAAAGTATATTTCATGAAGGATGTTGGGGGTGATGAAGGAACCGGTGTACCAAGCACCGGTGATATACTGAAAACTGCCTCAGACCAGGCACTCCATATGGGTACAGTATAGAACTCAACGTCTCAACGCACTTCATAGTATTAAAGTAAATTTTCTTAATGAAAACNACCCAACCAGTGTCTGTCAAACATACATCCGTCAGCAGGTAGCTAGTAGCAACAGTGAGAGGTCAAGCGTATTTTCACTCAATCACAGTCATTCTGAAGATCAACTTACCTGAGGACAGTTTACTATTCAAAACATGTGTAAAGTTTGCAGTTACAACAGTCTCTGATAAAGTGTTTCAGATTGTACTTACCTGAAAGTCAAAAGGGTGTTCTCCGCAAGTCAAACGGCAAGTTTGATGGCGTGACTCCGGCGACTTAGTCCTGAGGTGGTCATTTTCTTTAGAAAAGTATATTCCATGAAGAATGTTGGTTGTGATGAAGGAATCGGTAAACCATGCACCGGTGACATACTGAAAACTACCTCAGACCAGGCAGTCCATAGGGGTACAGTATAGAACTCAACGTCTTAACGCACTTCATAGTATTAAAGTAAATTTTCTTAATGAAAACATTTTTTTTCAAACACTCAGGATGGCGAGTTTGAAAATTTAGTCCACTAATGAAGTGAACACTGAGTTGAGTCATTCTGACGGTCAGGTAAGTAACCTAAGTTTCTACTTGGCTTTCCTGACAATCAGCGAATTGTTGGGAGACAGTGTTTGCAATTCTGCAGGGTACTTACAGATTGTGTATGAACTTCGAAACAGTCCAGTTGGGTCACTAATTCCACAGGCAGGTCAAAGCCTACTCGGGCAGTCTTGGTGCGGATTTTGAGGACCTGGTGTGTATTTGGAGACGTCTCATTCGACCTGGTCTGAGGGCCTGTGTCAAACAAATTGGAACCGGTTACCTCAGAAGTGGATTTTCTTGCACCCTTGAGGTGCTACTTCGGGGACAGTTAAAGGACCCTTTCTAATGTCCACCTTGTGTTTTTTCAACGACAACTGGAAGGATGAAGTTGAAATTCCAAGGGAAATCTTGGCAAGCTGTGTTTGAAATGTAACCTCAACAACAAATGATTCAGAAGACAACACAAAACACTGCTTTCGGAATTTGTCAGCTGGTAGTCAGGATGGTAGCTTGACCTTCGATAGAAAGGCTGGAAAATATAAATGAGCTGCAGTAGAGAAAATAATCAGGTTTCTCTCTGGGTTCAAACCAGCAAAATAGACAACATTTCGCATCGCGTTAAGCGTTGTGTGAGCCGGCCCTGTAGATCAGCCGGTTTGGACGTTTGGATGTTTGCTGCCGGTTTGAATCTAGCCAGGGCCTTGATTACTCGCAAATGGGTTTCTTCTAGTTTATCACGTCTGCTGAACTGTGGATTAATGATGAAAAGAGCCACTGTTTTGTCGGCTGTTTGGAATTTTCAAGGCTACACTTTTACCTACATATTACTGTCAATTAATCCTTTCGGGTATCCTATTTAGCTATTTTGAATAACAGATGCTGAATTTCGCACCGCACTATATCCAAACAAAAGTTCACCCGTAATCCGGAGGAGTAAGTTTATGAAATTGCATGCCCTGGCCAGTCTATTAGTTCTTCCTATGAACGAATTTCTTAACGGACTCATCTGTGATGTAGAGCAAAACTGCATCAAGAAACCTTAATTCTGAAAATGGGACAATTCTGTTCGCTTGTTGGTACAGGCCTTTGAACTGAATTTCTCGATCAAGTCGGTTATAGTCGAATTTTGGGCATCAACGTATTGTATCCGGCAGAAGCCGCAATATATTTAGACTCAAAAACCCAGAGGAACAAATGTGAGCACGCTGTAGGGGTTCTTTTTGAAATTTAACTAGCTGTTTAACAAGGTTTGAGCCATCGATCAATCACGACATCTGTTTCGCGCAATTTCCACCTCCAGTTACAGGGACTAATTCAGAACCTTCGATTACACATACGGAAGCGCCTCGACTTTAACAGAAGGCTGATTCCAACTAAGGATCAGATCGACATATATGCTAGCCAGAAGGCATTCTTTTCTATTGTGATTTTGAAGGGGTTTGGCATGTATGCTACATCGGCGCAAAACCTTTCATGATACGTCAGTAATTACTCATCATCAACGCGCTAAGTAAACAACCTCACAGCAACAATCGATTTGTTGATCCCACTGCTAAGATCTGATTGCTCGCTAGCTTGTTTCATTAGCGTCCTGTCATAGTCTCTCCAGATCTCATCCATTTTCTCATGAAGACAATAAGAAATCTGAAACAGTTGGTTCCCTCGAGCAGTTTGAACAAAGCAGATTCAGCAAAACTTCTGAAGTACACAATGTACGTAAAGATTTTGTGTAAAAACAAAACAATTCAAATAGGTCATTAACCTAAACAGATATAGGGAGATTTGCAGCCCGTTGTAGCGCGAGTCTCATGAGAGCTTTCTCGGATATTCTCAAGTAGTCTAGTAGACTCTGATCTGGTCAACGTCCGTGGTTTGCAGCTATGAAATATTAACTTCCTGATTACAATGACCGAACTCAGGTGTTAGATTAATTGACCAACTGAACTCCCTCGGAAACGGAGAGAATTTAAAGAATGGTTGATCAATGGTAAGTAGTCAGGTTTTCAAACACAATGAAGGCCTACGTGTGCCCGAATCTGGAAAATGTTTGCACAAAACATGGTGCCTTTGACTACGCCGGTGTACATAAGTATTTTAAGGTCGGGTACAAAGCATAAAGCTAAAATGCACGCGATAAATTTCTACCCCTCGACAAACATGCTGCTTCAGTCAGTTCCAGATAAATGCTGTCTTATTTCCATAATCAAGCAACCGAATCTCAACTCACAAGATGTACTCGCTCTCAAATCGAGGAATTCTTACGACAATCATTATTTTAGCATGCTTTATGCGCTCATTAAGCACATTATTCTTGTGAAACAAGTTGAGTACTTTTGTTGAAATTCTCCAATGTCGCTAACCCTGAGACTATTCTATAACCAATTGAGGACTCCCAGTCAACATAGTGTCTCCGATTATAGAACTTATAGTGGAACGAAAAGTGAATGAACAATGTTAGAAAACTGCGTACAATAATACAGTGACTGTTCACAACGGATTGCACCACACTAGATCTAATGTAGTTTAGAAAAGCCGGAAATTTCCGTCAATCCGTTTCCTCTCATCATGTGTTAAGATGAGTACTGTGACCGCCAAATTACGACAAAAATGATCAGTAGAAGGCGGAAAACACAACTTGTTAGAACAAAACGGCATATTAATTCACATAAATGACAATTAGCCTACCTGTACAATTAATATAGCAAATGTGGAACTAGAGTGTAGTGGCAGACTAGAGACCGAAACCTCACGGACATGATGCAATGAGTTCTTAGCGTTCTGTCCAAGAAGGCAAATGATTGTAGCGCAAAGCCTCCCGTTTGTTTCAGCAAATCGCTACATGACGAGCCTAAAATTATCAGTAGAAGGCGGAAAACACAAACTTGTTAGAACAAAACGGCATATTAATTCACATAACTGACAACTAGCTTAGCTGTAGAATAAATATAACAAATGTGGAACTAGAGTGTGTTGGCAGACTAGAGACCGAAACCTTACGGACATGATGCAATGAGTTCTTAGCGTTCTGTCCAAGAAAGCAAATGATTGTAACGCAAAGCCTCCCGTTTGTTTCAGCAAATCGCTACATGACGAGCCGATTTTGTCACTTTGCCCTCGAGTCAGTACGGTGAAAATGGACTGAAAAAAATTTACCGTTCGAATTGACTGATTACTCACTTTTATGTGCATAGGATGAATTTGTTCCACGACCGAAATCAAGCTTGTGTTTCAATGTGCGTAAGAGAGAGAGGTGTGAAACACCTCAGATCACGGAAGTCGTGAAGCCTAACGGGATTGCTTTTTTGAACGAATCACCGGAATAAAGCGTCTGATAGCCCACCGACTTAGTCTCTACCGAGATTCTTGAACTAACAATCTTCGCTCGACTGATCAGAATCTTGTAGGTCGAACGAACTTTCTAAGATACTTGCGCTTACTGGTTGCTTCGAGCATCGTGAAACCATTGCATTAGTAATTGACTTTCACCTTCTGCCCTGGTCGGAGGAGGGCGATACTTCTCATCCCTCTTAAACAAACCTGTGATCGCTCAAACGTTATTTTCTGCCTTACTGCATAGGCAAGTAAGATATAAAGAATGTGATTGGTCGCATGCAAGATGTTCTCTTTTTGGATTAATTCCGACCATGAGATTAGCAGTGAACCAGGTTCCAATTGATGCCTCTGAAACTGTGTTTTAGTGACTGATGCAAACGCCGGTTCACTTTTTCACTGACAAAGTCTCATTTTTACAACTGTAGAGTAGTTATCAATGATGCCAAATACACAGAAAAGCGTTACTGCGTTGACTTGCAGAACGTGAACATTTGTTCCGATTGAACAGTCATGAACCTTTATGACAGTTGGTTTTTTTACAGGACTGAATGAAATTTGCAAAACAACAGACAGAGGCCATTGGTGGGAATCTAACCGGATTTCCTGGACTGAAAATAAAACAAAGACAATGAGAACAAATGAATGCATCGATGAAAATTTTTGGTTAGTCAAATTTTCTACATCCTGTTGAGCTAACATCAAAAATATTGGATCAGTACTAACAGGTCTTACACGCACGTATATGATCTAATGTCCCCACTTGAATAACACGGACAAAATGGGGAATACTCCCCCTGGCTGGTATAATGTTTCCCACCTTATCAGCAAAATGGAAATTTTAAGCTCCTGGAAACACTCTAGTTTATTTACTGTTTGTTCCATTGAAGCATTGTTTCAGAACAATCGGAATATAGAAGATGGACACCTCTTATTTACTTTATACTAGCATAATTAATGGTCGAGATTCAGAACTTATTATGCGCTCTTTCTTTGGCTAATTAGACAGGGCATTTTTGTTGCAGGACGAGCCAATTTTAACCATAGAGATCAAAGAAGCTACCGGAAACTGCCCTCAGGAAGCATTATTTCGGGATCTTGCGACAATAGGAACCGAGTACTCGAGAGTACTGGTTGACTTTCATTGTGGTATGTATTACCCTGTCGCCATTAATACGAAACTTTGATAAACCACTTTATTAACAAATTTGTGGCGACAGATAAATCATCCTATATTTGATGTTCCAATGAAAATCATTTACTTTCTATTTCATACCCGTAAGCATTTAGAGTATAACTTATTTTTATTCTATACAATGCTTGAGTCGGTGATTTCTTGCGTTTTCTCTCACAACAAGTAAATAAGCATGTTAGTTCATCAACTGCCGGCTTTACCGCCTTTTTCGCGAGAGAAAAAAGTTGATGACTGCCTGTATCCAATGAATGCTACACTCCAAACGCCTTGGCAAAGTCTTCCTTTTGGACTGCAGCTAGGATTTTTACGGCGCTCATAGGAAACGAGTTCGGTTCTGTATATCAGCCGGTGTGATGTGAGTAACTAGTTGGGGTCACAAGGCGTTTCGGATGTGTTCACAAATTTCGCTACGGGCAATTAGCTCTCGTTATGTAGGTCGTATCAGAAATAATAAGGAGATCGCAAATGATGTGAATACAACTTACTTAATTCTATTCCTGGGCACACATTGTAGTCATATTGTTTTATGTGATATAGGGAATTTTACGGCATAAACTTCCGTAAAATGGCTGGGCTTAGGTGCTCTTCTAATCATGTGGATTCAATAGCCTCTTTATGGAGACTGAATGAAGAAACATAACTATGGTTATCTTGCAAAAGTTGCTGTTAGATCTAAATGAACGGATCACTGTCTGTTTTCTCACAGTCAGTTCGCACTGACAGTTTGTGGATGTCTGAGCCGGGCAGCAGGACGCACCAATTTGGACGGGGTAAATTCTACTATCTTTATACCTATAAGGCAAAATCTTCGTTCCATCTGCTGTGTTACTAGTACAGCAACGCAAAATTTCTTGTGCAAACACAAAGAATTCGGAACTGGGGACAGCTACCAACATATTGCGGAAAGTAAATATCTAAATAGTTTTACAACTCGGAACACGGCTGTAACTAGGCCAGGGTATCCAATTACTATGGTCAAGAGAAAAGCCGTATTCATCAATCTTTTCAGGAGTGAAATCATAACAGAAGCACTCAGTCGTCAACTTTGTCGAATCCTTTGGTTCACATCCCCGGTAGCAACGCTGTGCAGTTGGTTCACCACATCTTCCTTGCTGATTTTGGGGCTGAAAGACAAACTCCCTGTCCCTGACCAACCTACGATAGTGTAATTATTTTCCTGCTGTTGTAAAGCAGAATATATAGGTCACACTATGAGGAGTTTTATCAGAACAGGTCAGAGAAAATCACCCAGCATGGCTCGGGACAAGTACGGTGTAATGTTTCGTGAATATATATATATATATAACTTAACGTGAGACCAGTAACTGGTATATCCGAATTGAGCAGAACACAACGAATGAACAACAGTCAAACGCTTGTATTAGAATTACGCGCCGTATCACAAGAGTACAACCTGAACCTCAATAATTAACGTGAAAGTATATGTTCAATGACAATCATCACATCCACCACACGTTGAATGGGACTGCGGGTTCTTGAAATCCTTTCTGGGTTTCATTTGCAGTCTTGAAGACCTACGAATGATGCTTGTAATTTCTTGGTTCGAATTCGAATCTAGAGCAGAATCATCATTATCTGAAGTCACAACAGAATTTGGAACGAACTGACCTGTATCCTCAAAACGTATCTGATCCACGTGTCGATTATGTACAGATAAATCATCAACATCTAGAATTCGGTATAAGCATTTACCAAGATTCTTTAGAAGTAAACCGGATGACGGTCTCAAGTCATTACCACGATAAAAGGTAACTTCAGAGGATTGAATACACATCAAGTTTGACCTCAAAGACCTTCCTTTAAAAAGTTTGGCGGGACTTTCATGTGTAGTTGAATGACAAGCATTGCGATATTGTAGCAAGAAGTTGTCAACACCTTTTTCAAGGTCTCTGAATGTAGTACACTGAAGAGAGGCTATAGCACTTTTGAGTGTTTTAACAAAGTTTTCAGCCTGACCATTAGAGCAGGGATGTCGAGCAGGAGTAAACAGATGCTTGCATCCAATACCGTTGAGCCAAGTAGTTAGAAGATTGGCAGTGAAATGGGTACCATTGTCAGTCACCAACACAAGAGGGATACCTTCTCTGCTGAATATTCTTCTGAATGCGTACATAGTGAATTCTGCAGTGGGCGTTGTTGTGAATGCTAATTCCGGCCACTTCGAATAGGAATCGATCATTACTAGCGCATAATACCCGTCAAGAAAGGGACCACAGTAATCTGCATGAACCCGTTGCCAGGCCTCAGATGACATCGGCCATGGAGTCCATTTAGACGGTGAATTGTGGAATTTGTGATGGCAAGATGAACAACTTTTAGCCAGACGACAAATATCAGCATCAATCTCTGGCCACCAGCACGTTAATCTGGCCAGAGATTTCATCTTTTCAACTCCAAGATGTCCAGAATGTAGATCGTCCAGAACAGCTCTACGAAGAGTTGGAGGAATAACAATTCTGTCATTCAAGCACAATAATCCATCTGGAGTGAGTGATAGTTCCTCCCGACGCACATAAAATGTAGGAAATTTTCGTCTGACTTGTGGGACCCAACCACGACGGAGCGCACTGAGAATGGGTGAAAAGTAATGTTGAATATCGCGAATCAACTCTTTTCGGCTAACGGGCAGGGGCTGGATTAGAAGGCAATCATTACTGCAATTCTGCTCAGATGTATATCGAATACGTGACAAGTAATCCACATGTTTGATTTGGTTGGCTGATTTGTGCACTATAGTATAGTCATATGCACTGAGTGCTATGCTCCATCGTTGAACCATGGCTGCTGAAGAACGTGCCAATGACTTGTCAGGATTATAGATGAATTTCAGTGCTTCATGATCCGACACAATTTTGAATGGTATTCCAAACAGATACTTATGAAGCCGCTTTACCGCCCAGTATACCGCCAGAGCTTCACGGTGTGTCTGAGCATAACCCCTTTCTGCTGGACTAAGTCGGCGTGATATACACACAACTGGTTTGTTGTCCTGTTCAATCACAGCTCCGATTCCAACTGGAGAAGCATCAGTAATTAACACAGGCATAGTTTTAAAAGAAAATGGACGAAGTATAGCATCATGTGACAAAAAGTTTAATAATGAACGTACACACTGTTCATGAGTTGGAGTCCACGTGAACTGCTTCTCAGAAGGCAACTGGAATAAACATTCAGCAAGATGAGAAAAATTTGGAATGAAACGGGAATAGTACTGCAAAGCACCTAACAAAGAACGCAATTCGGAGAGGTTTGTGGGTGAAG
The DNA here is from genome assembly GCA_008508345.1 of Paragonimus westermani. Classification (NCBI taxonomy): domain Eukaryota; kingdom Metazoa; phylum Platyhelminthes; class Trematoda; order Plagiorchiida; family Troglotrematidae; genus Paragonimus; species Paragonimus westermani. The sequence continues at coordinate 137,532 of QNGE01001521.1, read as the reverse complement.
GTGCATTAACTAATGGGTCTAGACGTTTGGCATCAGGTTTGAATCCGTTACCGTCAACTAAGTAACCGAGACACTCGAAACTGCTTACAGTAAAAGCGCATTTGTTTGGATTAACAGCAATGTTCTTGTCAAAAAACTGTTGGAATAGTTTCAAAAGACGAGAATCATGAGTTAACTTGTCTGGAGCATGTACGATGATATCATCCTGATAAACTTCAACACCATCCATACCCTTCACAATGTTATTCATTACCTGCTGAAAGATAGCAGGAGAGTTACTAAGTCCAAACGGCAAAAATCGGTACTGAAAAAGTCCATTAGGTGTATTGATTGTTGTTATCGGCATTGATGTCTTATCCAAAGGAATTTGTAGATATGCATCCTTCAAGTCTATCTTGGAGAAAACTTTGGATCCTGAAAGCTTGTTCAGAATGTCCTCAGGTTCAGCAGTAGTACATGTATGTTGCTTAAGGCATCGATTTACAGTAAGCCGACAATCTCCACATATTCGCGGAGTTTTCCCATCAGACTTCAAGGGTGTCACAATCGGCGTGACCCAAGAGGATGAATCAATAGGCTCAATAACGCACTTCTCTACTAGCTCGTTGAGCACTTTAGTTACCGGTTCACGGAGTCCATAAGGAATTATACGACGTTTCAGAAAAACCGGACCACCAGTTACTTCTAGTTTAACTGGAGGTATCTTCATGCCGCCCGTGGCCTTCGAGCACTTGAGAATGAGGTCTTTCAAGCTTGTGGAATTACTCGGTGATACAAGCAAGGAAACCTGGATATGTAGCATTTTTAAAAACTTTAGCCCCAAAATGGATGGGCCATGATGAGTAACAATAAAGGTGCAATCAAGTGGCTTGGATTGTTCGTTAAAGATCGGAATAGTGACTGTACCCAAAACAGGAATGGAATGACCAGTTATACCTCGTATGGTTACAGAACAAGGACGAAGTATGTAATTTGGATAGAACTGTGATAGATGTCTTTGTGGTATAATAGATTCTACACTGCCAGTGTCGATAATAAAATCATGCCTTGTGCCACGTACTGTGAAAAGGGTATGAAATAAATGCCCTGAAGTAGATGAATCAACTGTCAAAGTAAAAGATTCCATCTTGTCACATGTAACATCAAATTCATTTTGACCAGTTACTATGAATTGGCAATTTCTTTTCGACTTACAGACAATTTGTAAATGACCTCGTTTTCCACACTTGTGGCATATAGAGCTGTGGTGAATGCATGTGTATCTGGAATGTTTCTTGCCACATGAGGCACAATTCCCGAATCTGCCAGTGAAGTTTGTCGGCTGTTGCGAATAATTTTGTGAAACTGGTCGAGAACCATTTTTAGAAGCTGAATTGAATAGCCGCGGAGTACTGTGTTCCGTAGGTCGCTTTTTACCGATCCAAACAAGACCGGGGTCTCACTAGAACTCCCACTATGGACTGTATTATTAACGTCTTCGTACTGCTCACAGATGACTTTGGTATTTTGATACGTAGGTTTAGGAAGTAGCAGTAGTTGTCTATGTAGATCCGGTGCATTAATACCGGCGATGAATCGGTCACGAAGTTGGACGTCCAACTGATCACCAAAACCACACCGTGCTGCCTGAGTTTGGATCTGGAGAATAAAGTCACGGACTGACTGATTCGGTTGGCACTTCATGATATTGAATTTGACTCGTTCGGCGACCTCGAAATTTACAGGAGTGACATGACCGAGTAGTGTTTCCTTTATGCGCTCGTATGTGAGATCCATCAGCGGATCTGGATAAGATAAATTCTTCAGAAGACAGTAGGCCTCTTTTCCTACTCTTGAGAGAAAGAAGGCTGATTTGTCTCCTCATTCAGGCTGGATACGGTCCTACACCATAGTTCGAATCGTTCAAATTAATCCTTAATATCACGAGTGGATGAATGAATGTCCAAAGTTTCGAGAAGCATAGGATTCATTGTTATTGATGACTGCCGCGACACCAATGTGATGTTACGTGAATATATATGACTTAACGTGAGACCAGTAACTGGTATATCCGAATTGAGCAGAGCACGACGAATGAACAACAGTCAAACGCTTGAATTAAAATTACGCGCCGTATCAAAAGTGTACAACCCGAACCTCAATAATTACCGTGAAAGTATGTATTCAATGACAATAATCACATACGGCCAACGGTGTAGCCGTCGCTAATTTGTCGAATAATGATTACCAGCGTTCTCCGTTGTATAAAATGTTCCGGTCGTCCATCCCAGATTGGTCACATAACGGATGCTGGCTGCTGGTGAATCAATCGCCATTCGATTACGCAATTCAACTTTGTGTTCACATAAAATATCGTGCAAGCTGTGCAGATGTCATCGCCAGAGGTCATGTCACCGGTCTGCATGACCGTTCAAACCAGACCAGTCTTCATTAATATCCACGCTTTTCTGTCTGAGTGAGTGGTCCGTAAACGCTTGGAAACTGTGGAACTCTGTGCGTGATCCAATGACATTCTGCTGAACATCCTTATCTTGTTCACGTTCTGTTTGGACTTCGCTGAACCCATACAAATCTATTGATCTGATGACGAATTATCTAAAAACTGCTCGTTACGGTGTATTTTTTTTACGAAAAATCCGATAAATACAGGTCGCGTAAATTTCAATAAACACAACCATAGTAAATTAATCTGGCACATTCCAGATATGGCTAGACAGCAGAGCACAATAATAATAATAATAATAATAATAATAATAATAATAATAATCATAGACAGCAATACATCAATGGTTCACACTAACGCTCAACTGCCACACAACCATGAAGAAACAGCATACCCTGTGTAGGAACAGAAAACGTGAAAAAGAAGAGGTCGGGAAGGGACCTAACTACTGAAACTAACTACGTCCATATTCAAACATTCAACATCAAAGTGCCTACATCTTGCAAACAAACAACCGAGCTGCAAGTGGGAGTAAGGCGACATCAGCAAGACAGCTCCCTAACGGCTTTCACTTCCACGCGTCATTAAATGCACTCACTTCACAGAAAACTCGGACAACCAACGACAACATTCACACCACTGAGCTCGATTAGCTGCCATCTCACCTAGAGTCTTCAACCACCGACTCTGTGAGTCGCGAGGGCCCCAGCCCGGGAGACGAACATGACCCACAGTGGCCAACCCCTTCGTGAACGACTTCATTTCCCCACGCCAGGTCATTATCTGTCCACCTCGCACCTTACACCAGTCGGTCGCAGTGTCAGCGAACAGTGCTCGGTGTAGAAGACAACTAGCTGAGATCCTTAATACGTGACCTAACCATCTAAGTCTATACAAACATATCGACTGGACAAAAGAACTCGTTTGGCAATCACTACCAAACACCCGCTTCGTAACCTCTTCGTTACTTACACGCTGGTGCCACCCGATACGAGCGACTGAACGCAGACATCGGTGGTCAAATACTTGAAGACGGTTCACGTCTTCTGCCCTGAGCAGCCACGTCTCCCTGCCGTAAAGTGATAAGGCCTTCACCGTTGTTTTATATACACGACCTTTAAGCTTCAGAGAAATACCCCTCTGTCGCCAGAGATGCCTCAAATTAGCGAATATCGCCCTAGCCTTACAGATACGCGCTTCTATCTTATTCCCTACACCTCCGCCGCCGACGCTGATGCAGCTTCCCAGGTATTTAAATTGGTCAACAACCTCCATTATTGCATCATTTAACATCAAACCTACGTGGTCACAGCAATCCTGCCGAAGCACTTTGCATTTTGAGGCTGCAAAGCGCATTCCGAAGTATTTAGCAGAACGTGGAATAGCGTCTAGCATCGCTCATGCTGACTGAAAGTTGTCAAACAGCAACACCTTGTCGTCAGAATAATCGAGATCGGTCAGTCTTTCACCAGGTAGGAGGTCCACGCCGGCATCTTGTGAGTGCCGGAGACAATCCTCCATTATTTCGTCTATGACGAAATTAAACAAAAATGGTGA
>QNGE01001521.1:0-132611 GCA_008508345.1 Paragonimus westermani | reverse complement strand
GCTGAGATACTGCCAGGACGCCCAGACCTAGACAGGAGAACGATTAGGGTTCTCAACCAAAGCCATTGGCTCAAAAGCCCGTACCGCAAGGCAGCGGGTGGGTGGCGGTGTCCCAGAAATGGTACGTTTTTCAGGAAGAGATGCCAACCATCTTCCAACCCCCAACCTGGAGGACCAGGAGACTGTGGTTTGTCAGCCCTCTATCTGTTGGCCTGCGTGGTATGAGTAACTCTGTCCAGTTTAGCCCAAGAGGTCATCGAGATGCGGAAGCCGTCACAACACGTCAAGATCCAGACCCGAGTTGTTCCTTCAGAAATTAATTGCTTCATGTCAACTGATTAGTTCGTGATGACATGATTTTCATGAGAATTGAGGTGCTTTAATTGCGCTATACTTGGCACTAATGACAATAACTCGTTTAGCTAAGAAATAGACCACTAGCTTTGAATTAGAATACAGATGACGATTGTTTTCTGTGTCATAAAATCAAATAGTATTTTAGCACATTCACTAGCCACTGAGGTGGTGTATGGGAGTGAATGCTTCGAACATTGTGGAGGATGCTGTCGTCGGTGGCCCACTAGCAGTTTATTAGTGAAGAGGAGCTGTCTATATAGACAGTGAAATTTCAGCGCGTAATTACTGTCCGTCTACTACTATCTGTTTTTGACGATCCGCATTGTCCCAAGGCAGTTAAAGGGAGTGATTTTTACTTCCTCATTCGAATACAGGTGTTTCGACCTTTGAGGTTGAATCTCACTGTCTTGCTCTGCATGTTTTTCAAGGCGATGGAGACGTAAATATTTTGCCGGACAGCTATCGCACAGGACCTTTAGTTAGAATGCTCCCTCAGTCACCTGGGCATACCTTACCTTGGTGCTTGTATAACTGACACATTAACTGGTGCATTCCAGGTTTTACCGATGTACATGAGACAACTATTTATGGAAACAAAACAACCTGATGAAAGCGTGCTATCAGAATGGTGTGGTTATTTTGTGGTTTTATGAGATTGTTCATAGATTCTGTTTTGGTCGGGAAAATTTGAGTAGCTGGTTAGTTCGCATACAAAATGAGACTTCATTTGTGTTGTATTCTTTTATGGATAGTGTCTGGGAAATTTCACTTTCTTGATCGGGTTCATTGAATCTTTCTCGAAACCAGAAGACAGTTTTATCAACTCGACAGTCAGAACCAGCTTTATCCTTTTCTTTGGTTGCCTATCCCTGAGTTATCTGAATTGTCACGGTCACATTTTAAGGGATCAAGTCATATAGTCCCACGCTGATGAGGCCCTATATGTTCGAATTATTTCCGGCCCCACTGATGCCAATCGATTTGTGGTTGACAAATATTCTGCTTATAGACCGTCTAGTCAATAAGTAATTTGTTAAATCCTTATTACATTTCATGTGATTACAACCGGGCTATGTTCTCCCTACGACAAACCATAAATGCGTGCGTTTATTCTAACAAATCCAGTAGGTTTGACAGGATGATTAGCATGTGTGATAAACGCGTATTGTGGTTTGGCTTTATTTTGGGGGGGGGGGTAACCCAATAAATGCAACGCATTCAATTGACAAAGAGACTCATTACAGTTTTTACGTATAGCTTGCAGACTACCACATGTTGCAGTTGAGAGTTACCGGACGTAGTCAGCAGCAAACACATGATAGAGGGGATTATCCACTGGAGATAGCAAATATTCCAAACCAGATATGGGTTAGTAGGCACTTTGTTGTGTCACCACACTAAACAGCTCAACTACAATCAAAAACATATATCTACCTTGTATCCTACATTATGTTTTACTGAGTTCTCATTCTTGATAGAACACCTTCATATTGGCTAGCCACGGATCCTGACTTTTCTTTCCTTTTCGAGGTTGTAGTCAAGAGAATTGGGTATTTCTAGTCAATAGAGGCCTAATATTGCCTATTTATACTGCCGTTAATCGAAAGCGGTGGCCAGAATACGAAAGTGGACTTCTTCGGAATGACTACTTTGTAGATTGTGAATGGGCTGTGAATCCAGTCCCACTGAGACTTTTGCGATGAGCCAAAACAGTTGATATTCGATCATGCTCATTAACGGTTTGGCTCAGTAACGACAGAGTCACATTAAAGTCCCTGATTAAGGATTTCTGCGGTGTTCAAGTTAAAGGCGTGTCCAGTTTCATCCTCGTAGACGGAGATCAGGGAAAACTGATTGTGTCTCTTGATAGCCAGTTCGTGTTCATGTATTCATGTTGATAACTTCCGTCCGGTTTGGCCGACGTAGTGTTGCCCATAGTTATTGCATTGGATTTTGTAATTGACATTTTTTGTCGGTGGGTTTGGATTGTTCTTTTGGTTTTGATAGTATCTTTCGAAATGTTGCTGTTGGCTTGTGTGCTAGCGTGATACCATGTGTTCTCAGTAGTCTTGCGATCGTTTCTGATACGGTTTTGATGTATGGTAGTGCAATTCATTTTGTTGGTGGGTCATTAGAGTTGAACTTTCTGTTTTTTTTTGTAATAGACTCCGTCTGATGGAGTTTCGCGGGTATCCATTGCGAAGCAATACTCGGTGTAGGTAGTTTTCTTCCTAACTCCGGAGCTCTGCGGTGCTGCAGTGTGTTCCAGTTCGTTTGAACAGGGTTCGAATGCAGCTTCTCTTGTGGTAGACTGGGTGGATGCTGCCGCTTTTTTTACAGTAAGATCTACCAGCAACGACTTTCGTTCAATTAATAATCTTTGGTAATCGGCTGCTTTTGTAAAATGTCAATTTGGCTCAGGGCGCCGCTTCTCAAGGATTATCTATCAGGACAAATACGGCTGGGTCGAACCTGTGTGGAACAGGGCTCTGGATGTTGATTGCATTTATTACATCAGTGGAGAAGCCCACAGCCACAGACTGGCCTAGCAGTGCAACTTACAAATCCTAAATGTCGTGAACTTGAACTACGAACAGGAGATTGATAAACAGGTTGGGAGTAACAAAACGTTATGAGCAAGTTGTAATACTCTACGTTTCAACCAACTCGGGTGGCCTTCCTCAGGAGTGTTGTAATCGAAATCACATTCGAGGTGGTTGAAACGTAGAATATTACAACTTGCTCGTAACGTTGTGTTATTACCAATCTGTTTATAAATAACATGTTAAACACGACGCCCAAACTATTCAACTTCATTCGTACTACATTTGGTGCGGATATCTTACTACCAACAGGATATTTAGAACATACTTTGTTGTTTATCATGTATCCCGACGTCGAGTAAAACCAGTTCAACAGCTAACCTCAGTCACATTCAAACTGACCTACATTCGATTAAGCAATCCACCTTTTTACCGGCAAAAGGAATGTTTTCAAAATTGATGCCGCCCGTAGCGAACGTAGGATCATTCTGATTACACAAGGGATCGCTCCACTTACCTAACTTTGGTGATGCGGCAAACCCGTGAGATTCAGACCATTCAATAATATATTGATCCGGATTGTTCTAAAGTTTGATTTTTACACTCTTGATGAATCGCTTCCTTATTTTCGTTTTTCTTCTTTGATAAGTGAATATTCGGTAACCGCCGAAAAGAATGACCGAAAATGGTTGCTTGTCGCATGTCTTTTATTACACTGGAGTTATTTTACAAATCTTGTATGCCTGTGCTTCCTAGGATATTTTCAAGTTTCTCAATAGTGCATTTACTCTGCAACCAAAGATCTGGACTCACTCAGTCACTGTTAGCTATAAAGAGGCGGTTCTTTTTTCACAAAAACATGAATTTTTCATTGGCATTCACGTTTTACTCAAAATAACAGTTCGACATTTAGCACGATTTTTGCACTTTAGACACATTTATCTTCATACATTTGGTTGAAAATTGTATCGTGATATTATGTTGGCTTGGATTTGTTGTGCGAAAATACTCATTCTAATTTCGATGCACGGTCTCCTATGCTCTATATTACGACTGACATTAATTAGGGCTTGTCGTGAACTCCACACGCACCAGATTTGCGTGAGCGTGTAATTATGAAGAACTTTTGGAAATGAGGTGCGACGATCCCATAACAAACATGTGTTACCAGAATCAGTGAAAAACTAGCAGGTTTCACTTTACGCACCAATGGATGAAGCGTGTTCTGCGTGAGTTGGGAGGGATTGTAATTTCTTGGCGCACAAACAACAACCTCAGTCACTTGCAAACTATATTTGATGTTCAAATTTCTCATCCGTATAAAAAAACTAGACAAGATATTTGAGTACACCGAGCTGTACATAGTATTTATCCGCCTGTTAACTCATGAACAGAATTGATGTTGGGTATTAACTGGCTATTTATCCAGAAAAGGTTAACAGTGGTATATCCCAAACGAAACTAAGGGCAGTTTATCGAATATAACATGACAAAACTACTCGAGAATATTCACACGGGTGGCCTTCCTCAGGAGTGTTTTATGTATGTGTTCGATTACAACACTCCTGAATAAGGCCACCCGAGGTGGTTGAAACGCAGAGTATTACAACTTGCTCTTAACGTTATGTTATTCCCAATATGTTTTTATCAAAATTAAGGGCAGTTTATTGAATTCAACATGACAGAACTACTCGAGAATATTCACACGAATATCGCTAATTAGCTCAGTTGAGTTGTTGTCAACAACTGAGAAATAATTTTCATTTTACTTAAAAAAAACAATCACAAAAATCATCCTCTGGATAGGACACTACTTGTCATATTTGAGCATTCTGTTCCTTTTGATGATTCAAATTCAGCCAAAGTTCATATTTTTCGTAGGTGGTTCTCGTGTGAATCGCCAAATGTAACACCACTATTCATCAGTAATAAAGTCTCAACGCTTGAGAGACCCTCTTTGGATTCCAGCGTAAAGTGCCTACAAAATCCGGCTCGAGAGTCAATCGTGGGTCAGCCATTAGATTCTATGTGGTAGAGTGGGATAAGAAAGTAACGTTGTCCAATTTTGAAGTCTTTGGATTGTAGGCTTGGCTTTGTAGGGTAGGTGATACAGCAATCGGTGCATCTAACCGTTTTGTTCTTGTTGTTAGTTTGAATCAAGTCGAGGCCGAGCTGTATTAAAAATGTTTTCTTTCCATAAGAAAAGGTGTGCCAAACTAACAAACACCGGTACAAATCTATTTGCTGATATTGTTCCCAGTCGGTTTTCGTGCGTCAGACATCTCTCTACTCCAATTCATCGACATATATATCAGTCTTTCCGTAAGCCCGATTACCTGTTATGGGAGCACAATAGAGTCAACGAGCAGAAAAACTTTTTCAAAAAAGATATTCGGAATTTTTACCCCGGACGTAGCATTGTAAATTCCGTACTTCCTAGCCTAATATTCTTTCGGCACACCGTCTAATAACGGCATTCCCACATATTTCATACCAGTGGTTTCAGGTTTTTACTTGGCCAGGGTTGTTCATCTTACTGGCGGACGGATGTTAGTTGCTCGTGTCTGTTCTTGTTGCTTTAGCGAAATTTAATGTGTATCTTGTTTGTTAACTTAAAAGAGATCTCCTTAGAAATGGCCTTATGAGAAGTCAACTCAACCAATGGAATAGCACACCGCGTAACAAGTGCTGTGTCAGTTGATCTTCATATTCACGTTTGGAGTTTAAAACCTTTATACCAGGGCTCAGTTACGGTTTCAGCCGAATTCTTGTGTGTACATTTTTGTTCGATTCCCATATTACCTCACAGACAATTCATGTCCGACTCTTGTGCAAAACACAATTTGCTTATAATCGTCGCCTGAATATTTGTGATCTACCTTCTTTTCTGACGAACAGGTGCACACAGATGGAAGGGACAATACTGAACGTTATGAGTTATGCGCAAAACACGTGTTTTTGAAATGCTGGCGAGGAGGGAACACATTTCCTTGGTTTGTAACTGGTTTATGATATCAAACGGTATCATCCAACACTTACATTATAATGTTAATATTTCATTTAAAACAACATTCCTTTCATAAAGACGTCATTAGGAACTAACAATTTAGTTGACAGTTGTTAGATATCTACCCCAGTCGAGTTTGTTGAAGCATTTACCCCGAAATTACTGAAACGACGTTCTGAAGAATCTTTACCATGGTTTGTATAACTAAGAACAACTTACGGCTTAGTAATTTTGCCGTTGCTCGCTCAATCAGTTGCCCTCTTGATGCTTGATTGTCAGCTTAACGCGTAATTATGGCATTCCATTCGTAACGAAAAAAGCACACAAAAGTAAGTGTTTATTAGTCCTCATTGTTCACGCCTTTATTTATGTTAGACGGAAGTTAGTGACAGAAAACATAAGTTGAATTAGGTAGTGAATGGTGCCTTAGATTAAGTGACGCCAGACTGGTGCAGTGTTGCCGTCGCGTTTACTAACACGTGATATCAACTGCATATCAGTCAATATTTCGATGGTATTGTGCAAGGAGGGTGAAGTGTATGTTGGTACTCTCGGCAACACAAAGCCGTAAGTTGTAAGATATGATAAGTTTGTCAGCTTTTGAATGACTAGAGTGATGCTGTAGATTTGAAGCTGAGTAACAGCGATAAAAGGTCACATGTGAAAGCAGCACCTGTGAGCAATGAGAGACCGGGCTATACACATTTTACCCATAAGCTTAATTGCGTACGTGGGTTCTCACTTCTTTGAATTATTTTAGTATCACTATTTTTGCTACCACACACACATTCTGATCAGTTTTGTGAACAATTAATAAGAGAGGATACTGAGTGTAACTGCTGGAAACGAACTTTGGAAGTCTTATTCCAAACTGGCATAAACTAGGGGAAAAGTCTGACCGTTACGTTCCGCTACGGTCATTTGCACAACTGTTGCAAGTGACGAAAATTTATTTTAATTAAAGTTTGACTAGTGTATTCGTACAGTAAGATGTTCCCTTGAAAGCGAAACGTCCAAATTTCTTTTCAAACATTACATCCTGTTTCATGGCATTCTTATAAACTCATTTCCATTTGGAAAGAATGTTATTGCTACTTACTGGAACAGAAGTATAACGCAGCTGAGTTGCCATCTATGAGAAAAATGTGTATTGCTGTTGGCCAAACAAACGATACAGTGAATCGACCGCCTTGCGTTCAGCTCATTAGCCCATTTTGTTGCGAGTAGTCTGTCGGTTACATTCAGTTCGACGAATTCATTGAACATTCTCGAATTTTTCCGTTTTTTTTGTGTTACGTCAAGTGTCTGTCTTTTACCGGTATTCTGCCCGTATGTTTTTGTCGGATGTTACTTCCTGTATAGTTGAAGCAGGAATTAGTTTGTCAATTCTATATCCCGAATGATAGGTCTGATTTGTAGGGTACTCGTTATCTGTCGTGTTGTGTATTTTATCCGTTTTTCTCATTCTGTAGTGTATTGTCAAAACGAAGTAACTTTTCATAAAAGCTATCTGAAAGTAAGATTAGCTTCCGCGTTCTGTTTTCATCAGCGGATTACTGCAGTCACCAGCTACTGACTTATAAGAAACAAAATGTAGACTGGCTTGTTCCTGTTAAGAACATAATAAAACAGCAATTCCATAATGAGGTAGTATTATAATGCCGTGTTGATTAAACAGAAAAGTCCATCCAGCAAAGTCTTCAGCAGCAACAAATCTGGTTGTGAATGCGCACAATTCAACCCATTTGTATATATCATTTTTCAAATTCCCGGGATGCGGCTGATCTTGTCATTGCCGTGATTGTTTAAAGCGGGACAAACTATCTTACAAACTGCTAAAGACTATTCTGAAAAGTACTTAATTTAGTCACAACTAGGGCTGTCAGCGCAAATACTACTGTAAGTTTTCTCCAACTGTGCCCTTCTTATGGGTGTTGAAGCTAATTTCTGAATAAGGCAATTGAACTACGTAATGTGATCAAGCCTAGTCTCCACAAAAGTACACACTTAGAAACATATTTGTCCTTGTAAATAACGGTGAATGTATTCCATTCAGGTGAAATAATTCACAAGGATGCAGATTCCTTAGCTTTGGAATAAAATTTGAAGGACTACTCACTCCGGCAACACAAGTTTTTTTTTATCGCTTGGTCAAATCCTATGCATTGTGGATTTCGTTTGTCTGCATATACCTAGGGTGGACATATGAGAATTTGTAATACACTTTTAAGCACACCTTATTTAATGAATACAGAAACAGAAAATATTTGCTTTGTAATCAGTAACGAATACACCAACCTATGTCGGTCGGGCACATAGATTCCGAAGTCTATTAGTTGGAATTGACAGCAGAGTTGAATGCATACACTGAAATAAATGTATGGGGCAAACAGCTAACAAAACTTCAGGTGAAAGTGGTATGTTATAATAAGGTGCCCATCGGACAAAAAATGTTTACAAGACTTGAAGCTGGTCTACCAAGACAAGGAAGATGAAAGAAGCAGTTGTATTGTTTGGCTTCCAGAGCGGTAGATCTGAGTCACAAGTAGGCAGAAGATAACATTTATGTTGACTAATGTTCAACGTGTGTGATGCGTTTCTTCACCGGTTGTATCGAGCTAGCGTAAATAATTGTCTGAGTAACCGACAACGCTAATTACTTAAGTTAACAAACCAACGTTTAATAATAGCATCAAGGTACTTCACGCTTGTTCATCAATCGTCATTCAACACAAAAATTGCAAGGTTAGGTTGCCAGCCGGAACTGTCATAATACAGACATGTTTACCTTGTTGTTGGGTTAACAAAACCTGCCTCGTGGCACTCAGAGCGAACGTTGCTACACTGCAGGGCGTTGCTTCAATGTTCACGAATTTTGAGTTTTATGTTGAATTTGATGCTTGTAACTGCAATTATTTTCATACGGTAAGTAAGTAAGTATTTATAGTCAGTTCTCACTTTCTACAAATATTCCACTGATGCATTCGCTACTCACTCAAGGACATTTGCTTCACTGGCAGTATTTTAAAAACACGTTATAATGCTGTGAAATTTTTGTACTATCCCCTGCACTGGTTCCAATCTAAACAACCCTTTTGGTTGAACCTACATTGCAGACAAGATAAGCAAATCCATACAATGCTTCTTTTCTTAGTTTCAGTTCAGTCTACTCAATATGTTAAATCTGTAATGCAAACTGCTGACTGCTGTATTTAAACGATTATAGGTAGTTACACAAAGCTTAGAACTATAGTTGATGATTGATCAGCAAATGAGAACGGGTTCAACCACATTCTTTCACATACATAACAGTTGATAATATTCTTTTTCTTCATTGTGTAAAGAGTCACAAAACGTGTTTTCTTGACAAATCCGCATGTTTTCTCTACATTGTTTTCAGAGACCAGTAACAAGCTGTTTTTAGCGGACCAGAATTAGTTGTCGCGGTTTCGCCTATGTTGCCACACATTAGCTTGCAAAATCCACCCATTCTCCCTATTGGTGGGTCCCTGTGAAAAGTAGAAACGTTTCTGTTGTCATATTCACAATGGTGGCATAAGTTCCATAGCTTATGTAACGAACAGTTATCAGGTGACCAGGTCGCTGGTATGATTTTCAGGCCAAAACGAATTTATCATTATCGACAGGGGGGGATTTTTCGCCTTCAAACCAATCAACAGTCATTATCGTAGTGAACAAGACTTGTTTTCTGTGTTTGATCGCCAGGCTTATTAAAACATAATGAGAAAGATGCTATTCGGATTGTCTACCGAGCTCCAAGGAACCGGTCAAAAATGGTGAGATCTCGAATATTGACCATTGCCTCAGCCATTAGCATCCGATTGCACAACCCTGACCTCTGCGCTCAGAAGTTCTGTGAACACAACCTACCCCGGCCCACAATCAATCAAGCCCACGATTTGCAACAGTGACTGCGTAAATGATGACAAACACGATGTCCATAACCTGCATTGCCCGTTTTTCTGACTCACTCAATTACTGTCTTCATATTTACTGTGTTGCAATTAGCCTGATGATCAAACACAGGGAACAAGTCTTGTTCACTATTCTGTACTTCCCATGACTTCCATGGACATTTTTGAACGAATTAAACCATTTAAATCGGTTGGATTCACTTAAGACTTATGTGTTCGAGGGCCCTTAATCAATCCTTCCAATTAAAGCCCATAATCAACTTCTCTTCCCCGGAATGTTTAGCCTGGTGATGGTGGTAAAAAAAGTCTACTGAATACACCTTCTGGTTTGGGACTGTTGAAAAAAGTGGCAGATTTGGTAACTGTAGTTGATAGTTTGACTGTTCACTTGTTCGCTCTGCTTGGCATTCAATTTGCAAACGCTCCATCAACAGAACCAGTTGACGACATTATTCCTTGACAATTTCTATTGTGAAGCTCGTAACCAAGATTCAGAGGCACTGAGAAGTAGCCAGAATTCGTGTAGGTCTTCCTATCTTAGCAAATAAAGTCGGACGCTCATCACCCTTCGTTAAACGCGACGTTCAGGTCTACAAGCCAAAGATCTCACGTAGTGAAGATGTCACATCGTTTAGTGATAAAATGTTTATAACACAAATGCTAAGAGCAGCGAACAATCAAACATCCATGTGTTCGTTGTGAAGCATGTGAGCGCAATAGCACACCGGGTTCAGGGCTTGCGCAGCATTAGTCACAAAAGGTATCTCAACACATCCATGTCGACCACTTCGATCCAAGCAATGCAGCCATGTTTTTGTTTCCAGTTGGCATGCACACTGAGTCGATGAGAGTGTAACCGATCTTGTACGCCACAGCAAAGACAAATATAACAGAAACATCAAATCTGAACGCTCAACCACTCTCGCTTGTGAGCNGAAGGCTGCGATCAAATATGAATGATGGTCAACTTGAAAATAACGGGAACACTTTCATCCGCCAAGTTCGGCAATCCACAAGCTGTTCGGATGATGACTTCTTACCGGTTATCAGTGGGGAATTCGAACAATTAACAAACTGTAGAGCAATAGATCGGCTTATCCAGTTTCGAACCGTCACACAAAACATACATCGCAAATCACAAAAAGATGATTACTGAGGCCGGTTATGTTTATCTTTATTGTCCAATAATCATACGGAGCTGAGTTAACAGTTTATTAGAACCGCTGTTCGAGAGATACCCCCCACCTCGAATCCGAGTGGATCCACTCTTTTCGTAACCCTACTCCTAGGTGGAAACAATGCAACAAAGAACTGCGGTCATACAGACCAAGAGAAAAGAGAAAATGTCTTCTGTTAATTATCCCGACAATGTTCGATCGCTTCAGAACATTTGTTGATACTATGCACCACATATTGGGTTAGCTGGAAACCATAACGGTTCGGAGTTACTTGGTGGTCACATCGTAAGTAAACATAAATTTATCATTTACCGGAAAGTCGTGGACACAACCGGTGAAACACAGACGGATGGATCGCGCAATACAGGCCAGAAGACAAGGATAACTGAATGTCACTCGACTGGCCTATTCAGATTCTGAGTGAACAGTGTCTTGATCGATAGACGAGCACACCCTTCGAACAGCGCTACCTGTGGTCCGAGGGGTAAAGTGTGAAAGTTGGACGTGGACTACAGGCGATTTTGCCTGCATGAGATTTTCTTAGATGTTTGTTAGACGCCACAACACGACACAAACATTTGTAGGAGTGTTTGCGATAAATGTATCATGTTAATTCCTATAAACGTATTGGACAGAATCAGCAAGCTCAATTAAAGAACAGTGCTGTTCAATAGAGCAAAGTTTGAGAGTCCACAGCCTTTACTATTCATTAACGAGCACTTGTGATGTTCGTGATGTAGAAAAGAAACGAAGCGGATGGGTTCTTGTCACCTGTCGGAGCAGCGCGTCTGAGGTAGCCCTGATGGTAGGTCAATCCGAAGTATCATCAATTCCTTGAACACAACCTTGTCTTAAAGTCCTGGGAAGGGAAATCAATCCGAAGTTTCCATGTACTCCATTTTCAAACAGTAATCAGTAGGTTTGACATAAGGCATGCGACGTGAGAGTAGGAATGACGGCCCAGTAATTCTAGCTGGTCTATGCAGACGACAGGAAGGTTCGGCACATTAAGGATAATGTGATTGAAAGTAAGTGGCTACCAGCCGGTTTAAGCATATTTCATCCCACATCCATAAACAACCAGCTGCCGTTTATCACAACTAAACTTTAACTGACATACGTCCGTCATTCGGACTTCACGGGGTACTGAGTACCATATCACACGAGCGCAACCTGGGTAAGATTATTTCAGATGGCCTAAACTGTCTCCAAACAGTGCATTAATTGTTAAGAAAGCCAACTCGGTACTTGAGTTACTCACCAGACTGTTTAGACTTTTCCACCCAGGCCTTTTCGCTGTTGTGTTCAGTTAACCAGCTCGGCCCAGACTTGAGCTGAATTCTTAAACTTACCACACTTATTGCGTGGAAATTATAGGTCTGATTGAGATAATGTAATTAAAAAATACAAAGTCGGTTGAGATATTAAGTGTTATACCATACCCATATAGGTTGCATAAACCGGGGCGGTTCGCAGTGGGTTACCAATCAATCAAAGGGAAATAATGTGTAGCAAACAAGTTCGTTTTCAGTAATTTATCGTTGGACCAAATACATCACTTGGTCCTATCCATATTCACGTAGAATTCATGCAAAGTCAACCTTGCAAATAGCTGTCTCCGGTAATCCTCATCAAGCTTTTAAATTTACATTCACGTCACATTTTACAAAGGAATCCTTAGGGGAGTAGCCGGGGAATGGGTTATTAATTAGGCCAATGAGTTCAATGTCACACTGTACTCAAGTACCCGCTTGAACAATGGGACTTGACAAGTTAATAGGGTGGGGTTTGGCCAGAGCTGATCCACAGGAGTGGGTTACACATACGAATCCCAATAGCATGTGCTATAGACAGAATCCTACTCCTCACCGCTGTCGACCGGATGACCTTAACTCGGTAGACTGGACGAAATGCGTCCGTCACTTTGATAGCGTGATTGGGATCCGCTAGGTGTGGTAGTATGACGCTGTTGGCAGATTGCGTTATTCTACCGTTGAGCCAATCTGGATGGTGTTCCAGACCCGTTCCGATAAGCGCCGTCATGTGGCCAATATAGTTGGTTTCATAGGAATAAGTTAATTAGTATAAACAAAACAAGTCTGCGGAAGTAGGCACTTTGTTTCCTAGTGGTGAGCACAAAAGTGAACAAGTAATTTAGCACTTGTGAGTCTATGCGTAGTAGTTTCGGCTAGAGCATCGCCCATGAATGATAATCCGATGTGCGCAGTTTTCCTGTCTCCGTTGTTGCATGGTCCTAACTATGAAAGTATCCCGGTAGCCTTTCTGTATGAATATTCTGTGTATGAATGCTAATTCTTCCGCAATCGTGTCCTCTGTGTAAATTCTCAAAGCTATGCCTGTCAAACAGTTGGTCAGATTTCCTTTCGAGGCAAGTGGTACGAAACTGTTTAAGTGAATATACTGACCGTTCCAAGTATCCTTCCCGTGTATCGGGCATTGAATTGAGCCATCAGCGCGGTAATGTAAACGTACACTCATAAAACATAATTGGCAGTTCATTTCGGTCTCAAACGGTTTTATTCTTCAAATAAGACGCTTTTGTTGATGAGGTGATGGTACATGAAAATTTCATCGTAAATTCTTTTGCACGATACGCATTCGTTGAGTGAGAATTGAAGATTGCAGGTGGCGGAGGTTATTACTTAGGTCTAACTGCGCGTATTTATGACACATGGCTGTTTAACACCCTGCTGATATTTGACACTGTAAGTACTAATTTATCAAGTGTGGCATAAGTTCAAACCTCGACGTTCTTTATGACAACGCGTGCTAGGTTATTTGTGTCCTTAGACCTGACTGTTCTACGGCCGCGTATTTTTATACGATATAGACAAACTTCCAAATGGACTATCAAGGTTCACACAATGTTGGCAATGCTAATACCTCGAATACCAGTTTCAATTTGCTTCATCCAAACGGTTAATTTTATTTAGCTAACACTGAGCCGATTAGGTTCACTCTGTTCTCATGGTTTTCACTAATCTAGTATTACGCATGCTGACTTAACACGTTAATATACCATGTACAAATCATCTACCTGACAAGTTCAAGTAATGAAGGATACAACTGCAGACCGTCAGTTTTGAAGTGAGCTCCACAAAAAACTTTCTTTTGTTTAGGAATCCAACATTAATAAAGATTGTACACTAAATCTGGCCGGTAGAACGTGACACAAAAGATACTGAGGAGATTGTGCGCAAACACGCTTTTCACAAGTTTTCGACGCGTGTACAGAAAACCCAACTCCAACTAACAATGAAGTAGTTGGCTTGAAATCAAGTGAGAAGAAGCATTTGAAGTCATTGCCCATACTCGCTGTTCGTTTGTTTATCCATGTGAATTCATTTCACATAGTGTGCGTATTTGAAAGGAGTTACACGCTAGACTGGCGCAAATCTGTGCGTCCATCAAATCCGGATGTCTCGTTCTAGGTGGACTACAGGTAGGTTGGAAACAAGTACTTGGAGTATTTAGTATGTAATACTGTTCAAAATAATTTGAAGGCTGAAATACTAACGCACCTAACCCTGAAGAAATCTGTATTTGCAACACGCTTTGGAAACAATTTGCAAAACACCTCCCGCTGTTGTTTTCAGAAAAGGCTAGAATTCTCCGAAAGTGAAAACTATTTCTGACGGCTTTCAACTTCAGTGGTTAATGGATATTGACCACTGACGTTAGATTTTGACCGAGTTTTGCCAACCGCAATTTTGAAAATTATTGATTTTGAGCCCTTCAAAACCCCTAGTAATCTGCTTGCTGATGGTTGTTATAGAAAGTGATATGTGTACAAGCTATTTTACTCCCAAAATCAAGTTGATCGGGACTTGAAGAAGCATCTGTACGCTTTTGTGTTTTTGATCTTTGTATTTTGTGTGTTGCTTTACTCTACGGCAGTAGTAAATGAGAATTAAATCTGTGCAACTCAGGCTTCATTCACAGGCGATTGCAGTCATTGAATTCTCATAAACTGTTCAGTCAGCCCCTTTCCACCAGAATCATTAGAGATGAGTTTCACTTTTGTTAAATTACGTCAACAGCATATCAATCAGACAAGTCCAAGGTTTATGTCGGTGTCAGTCAAGGTAAAGGAGCTGTCTATAACTAAAATAGAAAGATTGTTGAAACTGTATTGTGCTTCTTCCAGATAAAAATTCAAGGCAAACATGACAAAGTTTGTATTTGAAATCTTCATTGTTTAACAATTTTTGATAAAAATGAAATACGATTCTCTTTTACATGCAAAAACCCCTTCAGTTTATGTCTAATGTGATTTAAAAACTTTAATTTGACCAAATACTCTCACTGTTTATCTTTAGTAAACGAGCGTAGGACCAGATACAGTTACATACTGATTTCATTACCATTGACTGTTTCAGACTCTGTATTTAAAACTTTTCATTTGCCGGGCATTTCCAAATAGTGTTACCTAACAGGGTGCCATAAAATGATCATATCGAGTTGTGCGGATAGAATGCAGTCACTTCTTGTAAGTAGTATGGCAGATTTGGTAAGCTGGAGAAGAACCGAAGGAAATCTGGGCTTTGGCCGAATTCGAACCAGCGACAGAAGCGGTATACCCAAACAAGGCAATTTCTCTTCCGGCTGAGCTACCAAGCCAGACAGGAAATCTAAAATTTTCATACTTGGGCCCACTTAATCAACTTATTTGCTGCGTCACATGGGATCCATTAAATGATGGAGGAGGTTAACTATCGAAGAAGAGTTCCCTAAACGGTTCGCGCTGGAATCCATCAACGTCGCTGGCGAGTATTGAAACCGTGTTACTGGTAGGCAACCTTTGGAAAGATATTCTGTAGAGGGGTTAAAGAAAACCAATCCTGAATACATACACCCAGTGTTCAAGATGCACGACTATTACTGAAGGGTGTTAGTCCAATTTCTCTGATTGTGAAAATCTGAGGAGGATAACCGAAAACAGCCGTCTGCAAAGATGACTGAGTATGGCTTCCACAGGAACTCGGACAGGACTACGAAAAGTTTCACCAGGTTGAAGCACTCTGTTGTACAATAGAGTCGCGAAAGATGTGCTACAGTGGACACTGTCGATTGTCGCTGTTTATTCATAGAAGCTTGTCAAGGTGATGAATGCAGTAGGGTTGTTTGCTCGAGTGTCTAGTAACTATTTGAATAAAATATGCTCCCTATATTCCATCAGGTTAATTAACTGAAGTTCAGAGTGTGTAGTCAGTTCAGACTTCTTTATGACCAATGTAACTTCGCTTGTTTTAATTATTGCCAAAAACGACATCCAGTTTTACTACCTCAAAAATACCTCCCCGTCTGGTTGCAGCCCTTTGTTTAAGAAAAAACCCTAGAAAAGATACTACCGTTCAACTGTCACTTTTACGATAAACGACATGCCTGCATTAAATGCGTACCTTGGTACTATACGAAGGAAGAGTTTTAACTCAAGATGAGTCCGTTCCGACGGTACTTGTCAAACCTGACCTAATTTACTAAGGCGTTGGTTACATGGTGGGTCAACGACTTGCACACAACGGTTCGTGAACAATATCTGTGCCCAACTCAGATTAGCCAAACTCTGATCCCCATCTCATGCGAGACCTAAGTCTAAGGCTTGTTCAGCCCACCTGAAATATATGCATTGTTCAGTCATTTCGCTTCACGAATCAAACGGAGGGTACATTGATAGTGATATGTTTATCTTCAGTTCATTGTGTGCATTCGTCTTTCTGATTGAGTGCGTTGTAAACCAATCCAAACTGGTGTCCATCACTACAGTGATGACGTTGATACATTTCAGTCACTTATTAATATAGATAACAGTGAAATGATCATCATTACGATATCGTACATATCAAAGCTGTGCTAATTATAGCATTTTCACTCTCCACTCTTGAGACTGGTTCAACACAATTGAAATTGCATGTATTATTAATATTGGCAAAAATGGAATAAGGTTCTTTCTAAGGCTAGTTGGAAAATTTGTTCCTCATGGGGTAATCGAGCAACTTTTTATATGCAGTTAACCGTCACATCTAAACGGCGTTTGAGTGGGTTTAAAATGTGATCGTATTAAGAAAGGCAAAGAGCGGCAGGTTAGTGGGCAATGGTGGCACGTGCGTAGTGAATTGTGATGCTTGTGAGTAAAATTTGTTGGGCTTCCGCGATTCGTCAGTCTCTTTTAGTGACTCGAGTTCAGTGTCTAACTGGTCTTCGTTCATAGTAGGTCGAACTGCATGAAACGGGCTCCTGAGGAGTACGCATCTATGTACAACAAATGGGAAGCTCTCAAATTGCGGACACAATCCTGTTCATGTGAATAAGCAATAATTGCCTCCAGACAATGACTGTTTTGCGCGTTGTGTCACTCGTTTGTCGTCTTGGATGGGATGGCCTGACAGTAGCCCATCGTGCTTGTAATCCTGCGGTTGTGTGGTAGTAAATTCTTACTGGTATAACGCCAACTAGTGAGTTGGTTTCTGTCTTGACGAAAACCGCTTGCAGAGTTTAATATCGCCTACTTCGATCAGTGTATGATGTCCATTTTGTCACGGCAAGCTACGCACAACAGTCACTCATTATTACTATCCATTTCAGAACTTCAGAACGCTTCCAATTACTGAGACTAACTGTACTGAGAAACCAATGATAAGTATGAGAGTATGTCTGTTGTTGAAGTGCTCAAGATGTGATTTCGTCCAATCCGTTGTACCGCATTTACACGAATCGACCTATTCGGGCCTAAAATACTTCTCTCCGGAGAAAACGTCTCAAGCAAAAAGCGACAGTTGGATTTACGCGAGGATGGCTCTTGTTGAGGTATTGTATCTTTGAACAACCGTGTAGCAATCACCTGGATTAATCTGGTTCTTCGGGCTTCTATATCGATTACCTTGTTGTGCGTTTACACACCCCATTCTGCGTTATGGAAACATGCACCTGTACGAGAAAATAGTTTGTTTCCAATAAACACACGGAGATTCTTATCAAGAAAACAGTATTTTTTGTGGAAGTATGAAGAACAGAAATACACGGATACAACAAAATTGCAACTTTACTTGATGGATGTGAAGAAGCGTAAATTTCAACACAATCCATTCACATGTTCTGTATGTATGTTCACACCTGTTGTTAAACCGCACCTGGCGATTTAAGGGTAATTCACTCAGTAACGCGTACCGGACATTTCCAATAACGTTTATTTAGACAGTCAGGTTAGCGGGACTATCTTCCAAGTACAAAAACGTCAGAAGAGGCAATCGTAAGGATTGGAATTTGTATTGTACTATTGACTAAAATTACGATGTGAATTGATCAAATACACAAACTAAACAACAGGAAGGCGTTGGAAACGCAACAACCAAAACACTTATCCGCCCCAGGCCACTAGCCAACGGAAAATGAGCTCAAAAAAACATTCGAGTGTAAATGAAGGTGGGTATATGTCAAACAGTATGAAGAAGGGAAGTTTTACTAGATAATCAATGATAGTTATAAAAGGAAGAACGTGAATATTGTGCAGTTATGGCACGAAATTCATCATGATCGTTTACTGCATACAGCAAGGACTAATAAAGGCAAATTTAAGATCGACTTTCAACAAACAAACCAAACACACCCCAACAAATTCGCCACTCCACATCACACCAAACAAAGACGACAACCGTATCAGATGAACTTCAAAGGTTCCGACACCTGTATTTACGTGGCCTAATCATTGTTGAACAGAACTGACAGGATGGCAGAAAACCGAGTGTTTTGTGCTTGTTTGCAAAGGAACTTGAAAGTTCACTTTCGTTGATCCAAATCTCGCTAACGCTTACATAACTACTAGAATGGTATAAGTCTACATGTGGAACAGTTAAGTTAGTGTTTGAGGTATTTCAAAAATTTTTGCAGAGAAAGTTTCTCAAAAGTCAGCTCTAGGTGGATAACATACAAATGTGTTTTGAAGCGGTGTTAACAAGGCCAACGGAACACCAATGGTAAAGACTTCAGTTGACGCTACTCCGCGTCGTATAATTGGAGCAAAAGAATTGTTCTCGTATAAACGGAAATGTTATCAAACATCCATGCCGCATTGAAACTAGCTGCAAATTTTGTGTCTAGGACGAATGCCCCAGTGTTATTACGATAAAAACCAAACCAAGAGATCATACCAGCTGTCAGATTGGATTAATATCTTTCCGTCTGTTAATCTTATTGAGTGAATGCAATATCTCCTCGGCGACTGATGAGCTCTGATTTTTAAGGTTTATTTCCAAATTCTCACCCAACCTGCCATGGTGGACTGTCTGAAACACTCCTCGATATGTGCAGCGGTGGAAGTAAGAATGGAATATTTGTTGTGTCTGTGCGGTGTCCTTTTAATTACTGCGTGAAAGTGTTAGTAAGTTGTTGAAAATAAAAGTACTGGATTAAGTTGAATGAACCTATCGAGCTGACAAGAAAGCAAACGTTGTGGAATATGGGGGGTGGTGAGTTATTACAGTTTAAAAATAATCATACTGTTCATCAAAGTTGTACGGTGAAACCAAGTGAACGGACCGGATTCGAAGTTGAAAGGTCACCTTCATGGAAAGTAGATGGAGTGAGCCACTTTATGATTTACGCTCTCAAGTTTGTTTGTGTTCGTCTGGCAAAGGTGATAGCCCAAAGTTTGGAGTGGGAATTACGTGAAAACACAGTGAACCAGTTGATCGGGGTCAAACATGACATTTCCTTCAACATGCTTCATAGCTGTTAATGTTTTTTCCGTCTCTGTGATCCATCTGCCTAATTCCTACATACACGGGCAGTTGATATATATTTTGACTGATCCAATTTTATGACTGACGGGAAAATCAGCATGTTTACTTCTTGCAACGTATGTCCTCACGCTGTTCTAATAAACGTTTTACTGGAGATTTGCACGTGTGGACTTACGCAGCCTTTGATTACTGGAAACAGGATTTACTCAACGTTGTCGGTAAGTCAGTCGTGAGTACATTGAAAATGGGATTTTTGGCAAGGTCTACTTTACGGTTAACAAGTCGTATGGGGGATGCAGACAGAAAACTGTAGCAAGATGTAACAAGGTTCAATGTCATTAAATACATTTCCAGTTAACTTAATTTGCGTATTATTGCATAATATTCGTTTGTTAATCATTATGTTTCGTGGGACGGATAACCACTTGGTCTTTCTCACTGACTGTCTTTAACTGTTAGCTACATCGCCACAGTTCTGTGTAATATGTACCGTTTTCTTTCTGTAACTCTGCTGCACACATTCTCAGCAGCTAGCTCATACACTATTGCATTTCAGGTTTCCGCCCGCCGTCCACCTGTAGTAATCATTGAACTAGCAGGACCTACTAGCCCACAAATCTTGTGACGCTGAATGACAGCTCTAATTCAGTTTTTCAAGTGCCCGCGGAGCTTAACATGTGTCATGATATCCGGTTACTACCACTCACCCTCAAAAGTAATCGGTTCCGCGTCCGTGTAGCAACAGCGAGTGTATAGAGCTAGACACGCGTAAATGTGTCGGAAATTTACGTAATAATTTTGCAGAGTGGTTTACACCGTATGGAGAGTTTTAACGGCTGAATCAGTAGAACAGGATTGTTCAAACTGAATGCGCACTGAGCTCCAGCGATCAGCATATACATTCTGCACTGCCGAGCACAAGTGACCTTCTTATTGTAACTGTGCTGTAGTTACCTCATGAAAGGTTTCGCCAGTTCGTGATGCCTTCAACCCGTTACACAATTCCCACTTGAGGAGATACTTGAACTATCTTGAAGTTACCTTTGACTCCTTGATAGTAGCATGCGAACAGGTACCCAACTTTGTAACAGACGGAAGATGAAAAAATTTGTTAAATTTCAGACTTACCAAAGCAAGCGCTGACCGATTGTTTCAGACAGCTTTTGGTCTAAGTGGACGTCCTGTTCATGATTCGACGGCTTTACGGAATCTGCTGCCTTTAATCGTTCATTAACCCACTATGTCCACGTGAATCATCTCAAATATTTAGTTGTGTTGGGGAATGCTAGACATTACAGCGATTACTGTCTTTTCTGTGCATATTGCTGCGCATCATACCTGCCTGTAAGTGAAACGCGGGTAGCGGCATAAGAATTACTCACAAAAAACTACGTTATCTGACCTACCATCCTTTTGAGTTGACCCAATTTTACAACTCAGCGTCTCAAACAGATATTTCGAAGTTTCACTGCCAAACTAGTGTGTACTTTAGGCCGTCTGGCTCGACCGGAATCAGCTTCTCATGTGTGAGCTTGAAGTATATTGCAGGTTGTTAATAATTGGCCAGGAAAGTTGAATTCACTAAGATACATCAAACCCAAGAATTTCCGCTGTGAATCCCGACCGTAAATGACCTCTGCGTTGCCATCAGTTCAAATAAGCATACCTAAATTTATCACCGTTCAATGAATCTTCCCACTGTTCACGACCTGCTAACACCAACACTGCCTGAACGGGGAGCATCACCTCGTTAAAAGTTTTGTACCCTATTTGTTTCGTTCTAATTTGTGACCTCTGAAAATATTGCCAGCTCTCTGATTGTAACTCCAACTTGAGCCTGTTTTCATCAACCTCTCTTGTATGTGTCCACACCGAAACATTCAGCCTAATTGTAGTGAACTGAATCTATAAAACAAATCCACTGACATCAAAAGCATCCGCTTCACAAGTGATAGCATAGTTTTGCTTGGTTACAATAGCAAAGGGTTTTGTGACTGATGTAAGAAGGTTTTTACAAGGCGAATGATTACTGTGGGGATAAAAAGTAAGATGAACAGTTTCTTCAACGAACAATTAATGTTTTTGACGTCCAGGACCATGTTGTATTTTTACTGATTCTTTCAGTGTTCCCGTCTAATCTAACTCAGCAATGGAGCACTAACATAAGAAGTTCGTAAATATCACGATTTGATTAAAATGAATCTATGTTCCTGCAGAAAACTAGGCAGCTCTGATAATTCTTCACCTTGTGAGTTTGCATGGGTTGAGAAAGACAGTTGGCAATGTGTTTCTGTCCACGCACTGAACCTAGAATAAATTGTCTCAGAGCTGTAAAGTGAAAATAGAAAGCGAACGTAACTGAACGAATGATAATATCCACCAAATCCAAGTAACAAACTATTCTGTATGGTCAGCTAAATCCAATCAAGCAAGGTGGTATTGATTCTGTTCCACGTTCTGATTTCCCTGTTAGTTTTGCTAATCGTTAGATGCTCGTTGCTACTAACTGAGCTGCAAGATAAATAACTGAAAGAGGAGGTCGAATTACAAATGGTTTCATTGTGAGCTTGAACGAAGATAGAAGTGGTTAGGCTAAACGCTATGATAGCTGACGAGGTTGATGGTAAGTGCAACGAGTACTTTGAAACAGAAAACAGTGATAATAGAAGTGATCGGAACGTTTGCATTCACAGGTTTCTTAATGACTGTAGGGCGCGCTTGAATCCGATGACAGTTCACGCTGCAAAACCAGTTCCGGCTTTGTTGTGTGCGGAAATAAGCTTTGCATTAGCTCTACTGTTTCAAGTTTGGCATTAAAAAAATTGAACCTGGCTTTCTTGATGGTAATCGTATGATCTACTAGAAATATTCTGACGGTTAGAGATTTATGCCGAACTCAAGGTAGCGGTTGGTGAACAAAATTACTCAACTGCTCCGAGTCAAATGAATTATACTGCCGGTCTCAGCTCGGTGACATCACTAAAGCGTATCGTGAATGCTCTACCTTTGCACCTGCAACATTAGTTAGAGATGCTGCGGATCCTGTCTTTAGTGTGGCACAAGAAACTCTCTTTTGACAAACTAACCGAGTCTACCTTGTGCTGCCTGAGAATTAAGCGTGGAGGATATGGTTAGGTTGCTAACGTAATCGATCGGATAGACTCGAGAACAGTACATTTGTCTGGACGCATTCGACAAAATACGTAGAGATCTGTTTGTGTTGTCCACTTTTTTCGTTGACCAAGGTCCATCGAGATATCCTGGAATGGGTAGTGCTTTGTGCTTTGAGAAGCACGTCCTCTAGGCCTATGAATCAGACAGCACTCTACTGAAAGAGGAACTACTCACATCTCCCGAATACTCCGCCTACCTGGTCATTCACAAACGCGGATGGGTTAACCACCACCCCGTGCAAGAACGTTCGCCTGAGAATTGTTTGCTTAGGCGGGCAAGAGCGGGTCAACAGAGGGAATTCCCATTCGACGGATGACCTATACGTACGACCAGTCCCGCCGATAAAAGGAGCCCAAAGATGGTAGCAGCTATGGGATCTTCCATTCGATGAGATTTATGGTGCAGAAACAATCATACTTATTGGCTGTGATATGACCCAGGTTCATGACTATCGATCGAGAACTTGGACAGCGTGGAAAACCCTACGCAGTCACATCGTTACTTGTTTGGGTTATTCGCGGCCCTCTCCAAAAAGGAACAAGAGAGTGTATCGGTAAATTGCCTCTGTCATGGTGGAATCAATCCAACAGATATGATCACAAGCTTGTAAGACAAGTGGTTTGGCGTTACTATGACAATTGAACCGTCCCAGGGCGATCTTTCTTCCCTGTCGATCACGTGTAATTCGGCGAAGCTAATCGACATGCAGTGTGGAATTTCTCTTCCACGATAGAATGAGACGAAGTTTGCGTGCTATAACTATGCAGTGGCGTCATCAATGTTGTCATACGTGTGCAGCGGAGTTCCACGGGACGGAGCCTTGTGTGTGTAGTACAACGCCTTCATTAACAGTCAGGTTGCCAACATGAGCATATCCCTGGCAAACTTGATTGGCGCTTCTAACTGACCTTGTCAGTATTTGTTCACCAGAAGTCGCGTCTGAATCAACGACGCCTGAAGGACCAAGAATGATTTGGAGAATTGTGGTATTAGGTGTTTCCCTGGTGTGTTAAGAGCTCCGACTATGCAGTTTTAAACAAGATGGACTACCTTATGGAACCTTTGGTGCAAACGTCCTCGTTTTAGCTGCGAAAAAATATTTAGTTACCAACCCAGCTTTCGTTGCTGTACAACGCTAAACTGAGCATATCAGTACGATTTCACTGCCCAAACTTAGAGCTACCAGGCAGATGTAATGATAAAATGAATGTCGTCCAGACCTGATCACAGCTTGTGCCTTGCTGTAAACTTGGCCGGCTAGATTCGATTGGAAAAATATCAAAACACTACAGTCCTGCTGCTGTCAGAGTCCGTTATTAAGTTGTATCATCGCTATAACTACGACTTGAACCGCGGACCTTATTCCTCTAAAGAATCCGTATCGACCTGTGACCTTCTATAAGACGCGATCATATTTTTCATTTGAAAGATGAACCATATTAGACTGTGAGTACTGGTTAAGTTGATGTCTGCATCACCAGTATACCCAGTAATTCACGTGTTTCCTAAATTTGACAGTTACAGGATTCGAATTTATTGTCGAAAAGAAATGAAGGAACTCAACCTGTTGTTTGATTGTGAAGGCTTACGTCAGTTATATCCTGGCTACCTACATAGTGTTGAGTTCAGAGAAGTGTCTGAGGGTTTGGTAAATTTATAGTCTGATGTTTTCGTTCTAAATGTTGGTGTTATACGTTTCGCAGGTAAACAAGAACTTAATCAGAACTGTGTTATTCACTCCAGTTCGGGTGTTCGGGATTCTGCGAAACAAATTGTGAATGGTTTGGTGACAAGGATTTCTGTTTTCTCATTGGCTTAACCTCAAACCTAACCTTAAGACAATCAAGCAAATGACTTCATATCGCTCATCATAAAAAAATTGGCAATCAAACTTATGTCACTTGCCCCCATGTCGTGTTTTTTGAGTTTTTGACGTCAACTCTGCTGATGCATTTGACGAATTCAATGACAATAAAACCTAGCTATCAGATAAGCAGTAAATGCAAACTGATTTTTCGTTGCGTCTTCCTAATACTCATGGGGATGTTGGTGAAGTTCACACGACTGAAATACAAAAGTTACATGTTCCGGCATTTGACAGCATTCGAAATATGATAGGTTCTAACTAACACATAATCACAAAATAGTGTTAGGACTTTCCCCAGTTCGGCTATTTCCATAGCAGCGGTTGAAGGTGAAAAGGATATCACGTGGTATAAATATCACAGGACTACGTTTGTCATCACCAGTGATACTGTGATGTGTGGACATTGTGGATGAGACACTGTAAGCTATCCGTTTTTCGTAGGGTCACTGAGTACGCGACCGATACTATACAGCACAAAAACGAGATGAAATATTTCAGTTTCGTTCCTTCTGGCTTCTTCTTAAAATTACAACCCATTATATAGGGACAAATCCTTTATTGAGCAGGCAACAGGTCAAGGTAAGACAAACAGGATGCTAGAAAGTGTTACTGCACAATAAAATTGATCATTTTATTTCTCTGCGTTGGATTGAAACAGTGTACAGTGGTTTTTAATAAAAAAAACGTCAATACTCTAAACCCAACCTTTCGAAAAACAGCTAGTTTCCAGATTTAGTTTTGTGCGTTTTTATGTGACCTCCAAAGCGTTCTTCTTTCGGAGCTCGTTAGTGCGGAATCGGTTGAGTTTGGACAAACTGACCTGGGTTTGTTCTATCTGTTCAGTGCTTTGACCGGAATAAAAATGGATTTGAAGCGGTTCTTCACATCGCAATAAGAAAAATTAACCACGATATCAAACTAATTCAAACCGCTTTAGTAATCTTCAGAATGATTTGCTCACATAATTCCCACAGCGTTGAGTGTAGTGGTGTTTGCAAGATTGCTTTTGCCTCAATAATATTGACCACCAGTGGTCATAAAACCGAGTGGTTTGAGGTCTGTTATTGATTTTCTGGTAACCATTTATCATTGAAAATACTGCGTACAGTGGAATTAATATTACACTATTTGTGCTGTTTTCAAATTGTGTAGTTTGCCTGCTTGAGTCCTTGTTGAACTAGGAAGTCCTCCAGTTCTATGACATGCTTTGAAACCTTGACTGCGTAGAAAAAGTTAGCGCAAGAAAGGATACTCAATCGGATTTTCCAGACGCCTCATTTAATACGACTCAACTGGCGATAAGCCTCAGCACAGGTTGCGTAATATAACACGTCTTCTAAACCTCGTTTGACATAACTAACGTTAGCGTGTGACTTATGAGATTTGAGAAACGAAGGACAGATACCAAGACAAGGAGTTGATACAGTGAGCAATTGACATGTTTATGGGCAGCATTTTCAAGCGCGCTCACATTTGCACATTTCACGGTAGAGGCTGTCATCTAAGCAGCCGCTGTCCTGTGCTCTCAGCACACATGTACACGTCATATCTTATTGAGTTGTTACCCCGTATTAGAGGGTCCTAGAACTTACAGTATTCTTCGTTCGATTTCCTTTATCCACGCCAACCTGAAAGGGGAAAACTTTCAGTTCACTTTCATACCTGACAACCTTTCTCAACTAATCCAGTATCCAACTTGCAATCCTTTGATATTATTCGTTCTTTAAAGAAATAATCGCGTAACTCAAGATGAGATTCCAATTCCCGTTCCAACTACACACATATGCACATAATGCACGTATGCTTTATAGAATAAACTGCATGTACAGAATATCCTAAGAGCTAGCGTCAAACCAATGTTCTGATCTCCATTTATCGTGTGTTGAGCACAGCATACAGTAATTTACTTGTGCAGCTATATATTCACTCAATCTGTTCATTTTACTGGCTCGAACGTTAGCACATTCTCCAAACATGTGAGGTCGATGTCCAAGCATTTAACAATTTCCCAACATCAAGAACGCTTTTGACTGCGTTGTTTTGCACGGTTTCAGTTCGACGTGCTTGACCATTTTTAGTGAAAGCTAGAAACCCACTTACGTCTACCACAGTGGTTGCACGCAAAGTTGGAAGGCTACATAGAGTAAAATGTACTGTTACTAATTTTAATTAATTTGGGTTAATTTATATCTTGCTGAAGTTCAACTTCTGTACTCGAATTTTTATTAAGTAATACGCATACTTGCTCAATGCGCCTTGAACATCACTAGTAAATATTCCAAACTTTCTTACTTTCAACAACCTTTTAGTCAATCATTTGGAAAGGAAGTGATCTCATTATTGGCTGCCCGATTTTTACCCGTGGGAGAATGCAGTCGGACTTTCGAGCGTACCAAAATGGTATATTTATTTGGCTTGACTTCGGGTAGGTTTAAAAAACAAATGAACTCATAAAGTGTTTACCTCAATAGCTATTTAGCGGCACAGGACAGTAAAGGGAAACGAATGCAACAGCTGAGATAAATGAACCTTGTGAGAGCTGGTAAAAAAAGTTTTTTTTTCAGAATGTGTTTCACGTCCTCGGCACTAACAATGAGATCAAATTTACCAGTATCCTATACAGAATACATTGCTTGCATATTTTTGTTGTCCTCGAGAATCAACTCACTCTGTGCAGTAAGTGATTCTCGTATAAATGACAATGCATTTTCCAGATCTCTTGGAACGGTCTGACATCTGACCAGTAACTGTGAAGTACCTGACCATGACCTGGTGCTCAAAGGCACTTCCCACTGTGGTTTAGCGATTCTCCTTCAGTGTATTACTAGTGAGTAGTCTGGCAGGGGTGACGGTTGAAATGTCAACCGATTGAGAAAACTCAGGGCTTCGGTTGGATTCAAAACAGTGAGAGAAACAACATACCAAAAGTTCTGGCTTCGATTATTCGTTACACATATGAACCAACTTTATGCTGTACGAAGACACTGGAGAACGGGACTATTCTAAACTAGGGGTTCCAGCGATATTTCTATAAAAAGAGACAACAGAAACAGGCCTGATCCAAAAATAGGTAACCTGGTGGGCAACCGAGTTCGAATGTAAAACGTTCGAGATGCTGGCACGGCTTCCTACCTCAACGGGTAGAACGCTTACCGCGTTTGCACAAGCTGTTTTTGTCGCCGACTGGAATCCAGCGGAAGCCCTGAGTTTTCACGATTAGGTCTCATCTAAATCATCAAACCTGTCAAACTACTTAGTAATACAATTTCCGTGCTCAACGGTGACGTTGACGAAATTCAGTGATAACTGTTTAAGAAACCTTTCCGAGGCAACCCATTCCCTTCGGCATATATATATTATGGTATGCTCTACGTGCGGTTTGTTCAATATAGGCATTCCTGGCAGTGCACTCTGAATGCGGAACTTTTGGTTCTCTTGAACTGAACAGGCTCATTAAACTACGTCAGGTTTGGACGTACCGTTGTCTCTCTCTGAAAGGCATCCCAGACTAACTCTTTGCCGTATTTTCTACGTGCTTTTAATCCGGCGAAATCCGGATGCAATAAACTCCATCTTTCTAATCTTTTTACGGCGGGCGCATTTGCAACAACTGATTGTTCACAAACCACCCCGAAGTTGAGTTCGTAAGAAGATGAAATTCGAGTTTTTCTTGTGAGATCATGAGAACAGGCTATTTTTGGAACTGCTTAGTTAGTATCACAGCATCAAACATTTATCAAAATTATGTTTGTTCCATACAACAGAATAACGTAGTGGATTTTCACCATCCGATTGTGTAAGTTGCTTGGATAGCCAGCTGAAGCTGAGAAAATACAACCGTTTATAGAATGGCATATGGAGTGACGTGAACAAAGATATCTCAAATTGTTCTGGGGAGAAAATCAACTGAGTTCGGAGAAAATGCCGCGATTTCTATGATGTAAACTGAGATTGTTCAGAAACGGTCGAACAAAACAAAACACACAACCCTTCCCAAGTTAATCCGCATGTACACTAATGAGAGAGCAAAACGTGAGGATAAGATGAATCAGGATTAGCCAAATAGTTACCATTAGATGAAGTCAACGTTGGTGAACGGCCTGAAGTAACTAAGGCTCAAGAAAAAATCGAGGTTGATAACAAATATGTGCGCGGACAATTAATCGAACTACAACACACACCTTAATATGACGAGAAAGGCGTCAATCGCTTCCAATGTCACATCATAAGGGAAAATAGAGTGAGCAGTTTCAAGTGGATGTTAGTTTCGATTAGACAAATTCACAACCTGTTATACAGTTCGTTGCTCCAAATTTTCTTTTAGTAGATATGTGTTTCATAGATCTTTCCATTTTCCGGAAAAGTGATTATCCTATGTACATGTTCACAGCTTTAGACCAAACGACGGCATTCCAATTTAGTCAACATCGGATAGTGTGAAAGATTTTTTAGACCATTATATGTAATTTTGGTATGCAGTGTTATATAAATTTCAGCTGTCCAGATTAAGATAGATTATCTTTCTTACAAAACAAATGCAAAGTGTTCCGAGTGTATCTGCTTTAGTAGCTATCGTAATCTTATTGAAAAATTGTTTAGTAAGCGAGTATCTGTCATGGTGTTAACACGCTTGAGTTAATCTATGTTACTGATACACGAGTCACTCGAAGAAATGATTAACAATCAGATTCTCATGGAAGAATCCATTAATTTCTCGGATTTTGTAGACACAAATGTTCGTGGACAAACAAATTGTGAATAAAAACATTCGAGTTGATTATATATACAATTTGTTTAGACATACGGGCGATCCATGGATAATTTGCAATCCAAAAGTTACGTCAACAAACTTTTCAGAGTAACCTCAACGTCTGCAGTAGTAACCACATAAATCATTCGGTTTTTCAGAATTGATCAAACATCCATCGCCTCTCAATTAGCACGCACTACAATGGTTATTCATTAACACTGTGAAAATAGTAACCATTGCTTGCAAAAATTTGTCCTAGATGAGCAGGGTAGTCAAGTTTTGGCCAATTGTGGTGGCCCACTTCTATACGAGAAAGAGGTAATGTTGACATTAAGAATTTCACAGTTACGGTGATAACGTTTCCATGGCGTAGTAACTGCAGTGTTTCACCGTTGATAATTTTAATTCAAGCCATGTATATAGAATGCCTTATGCACCTCGACAGGTGACTTCGCAGCTCATAGTGCAAAAGATATTACATAAATATGTTTTTCACTTCCAATAAGTGCATCTCCTTATGACAAAGAGAAAACATTGGTTTAATTTGGAAATTACGCTGATAATTTTATCTATTCCTAGTTTTGATGACCACGTAGAGAAAATGGCTGTGTGATTTGTTAAACTTGGTTCAGCGCGACTCTTCGAATTCGAAACATTTTCAAGTGCTGTCAAATCGCCGCGATTTCGTTTGATAATAACGAACATTAACTTGATCGAGAGCTTCAGCACTCCTGCAGAATTTCCAAACCGTTTTCGAAAATAGTCGTAGCGGACTAACTGTTCTCACATTAGAAATCGTGAAGGCGTCCATTGAAAGTTACAGATGAGTTACCATCTCTCCAGTCTAATCAATAAGGTAACCCGTACAATAGTTGTAAACGAAAGATGCCGGGTGTCTAGTTAGCCTAACCTATCTGTCTCATGCGCAGTCAACAGCACGTTGATCAACAAAGTTGTCTTGTGGAAAAGTGGACCGGATTTCCATTACTGGTCAGGGCAAGTACACGTGCGTTACTAAGTATTCCCAGTGTGACACATTATTACGGTAAAATGGAGGCATTATTTTGCTGTTTTTCTTGACAGATAAAGCTGCTGAGTGTTCATTCACTAACAGCGTTTATTGGTCTAACATCGTGTTATCTGTGTTTCCGCAAACACCCACTGGTGGGCAAAATTTGGACGAAGGCAATCACTGTCAGCTAACTGGCTGGGAGTTGACAGAAGAAGTATTGACTTCTCACCTTCATTCCACCGCGATTTACAGATACATCGGAAAATGTTTTTCGCTCAGAATAGGTGAAACACATCAGGTTTACTACCATTATTTTCTAAGCATTAGTCAACTACATGAACTGTCCGGATTAATGGTCATTCTATAATTCGCGATTTATTCCTCAGGCCTTTGGAAAACAAAATATTATTGTCTCGGTAACATCCAAAATTGGGGAGTGAGGAAACATTAATTTATTGCTAACAGGAATGGAAGGAAGTGTATATGATCTGCAATTGAAGCTAAGTCAGACGAATTGTTCGTAATGGTAACACGTGCACTTTGAATTAGGTAAACTTACGGGTGTACATGAACAAACAAAAATCAGAACAATCCATTAAGTGCCGTGATTTTTTGGAAGGTTGACCGCGGAAATGCTCGCTCTAACACTCACTGTATTGGTACTATACCTACTCTCTGTCCAACTATTTCAAAGGGCTGAGAAAATACTCAAATTCTTTGAAAGAAATACGAACGAAGTTGGTGAGTAAGATGTTTGATGAGTTCGAAGGAAACGGTTAGCAAAGTGAACGACTGAATAGGACAGGAATAAAACATCGAAGAAACCAAACCTGGTAATTTATTCCTCTTGTTTCCACGGAGATCAAATCTACACGGTGTTGTGACTCACCGTAGAATG
Source organism: Paragonimus westermani (assembly GCA_008508345.1). Lineage (NCBI taxonomy): Eukaryota > Metazoa > Platyhelminthes > Trematoda > Plagiorchiida > Troglotrematidae > Paragonimus > Paragonimus westermani. The sequence continues at coordinate 101,131 of QNGE01001521.1, read as the reverse complement.
TAAGTCTAATGGGAAGCAAAGTGAACCAAGCTACTCTGCTGTTGTGTACAGACTGTCAGTCATCAAGTGATTGGGAATGGAAACAGTGTACGGTTACTTTGGAGTGTGAACAAGCGAAAAATAGAACAAGAGGTTTGATGTCTACTTTTGCGTCTTCTGCAAATGCGCGTAGTATGCCATCGTCAAAAAATGACAGGAAGGCCAGATACATTGAGAACGTCACCGGAAAGAGAATAATAGTGAACAAAACACCGGCGATCGCAAAATACGTGGACGAATTGTCATGTGACACGCGTTACTTAAGCAAAAATCGTTGAATACTGGTCTAATGGATTGATAGCTGACGTGTTAACGTTGGACTAACTAAAGCTATGTAACTGTACCTCAACATGCTACTATGTGTTGATCAGAGTGACCGCAAGTTAAGATGTTACTGTTGGGAAGGATAATTGTGCAACCATCAAACAGTGTCGGTAGAATTGACATAACATAGCAGCAACGTCACATGCAACTCATCGAGTGGTATTGTAACAGCGACCAACTTGGAATCATGGCATGGCAAATGATAAAAACGAGAAGGGGTGTAATACGAAAAACTACAAATTGTATGCAACTTTGGACAAAATTTGACATGAATTTGCATGAGAAGATCATAAAGTGAGAAGAACATCGATATATTGAAATACAAGTGATGTACAAAGAAAAATCGATTCACTAACGCAAATTCGAGAAATTTGGCAATTAGTGTTTAAGCAACATTCACCACGAATCACAGATGGCAATTTCAGCTGCAATTTACTCTCACCTACATACAAATGAAATATAGTCATTCCTCAGTAAAGACTAATAACAGGACAAAAGGAGTGGTTTTCTGGGAGACACAGCTCTCCCAAAAATTGGTAACCCTGCTCATGCAAAGAAGGTACAGTAGACACTAAAAAATAGCATATGCCACTTGTTTGAAGAAATTTCCATGTGAATTGTGTGGAGTGCATCATTATTTTTGTTGAACCTGAAGATGTTTCTACCGCATTTTCCGACATATTTTTGAAAGTTTCATACTACTAATTCTGGTGGTAAATAAATTCAGCTTTTCGGTCTATTGTGTTATATTCTGCATATCAACATGTTGGGTTGAGGGAGCATCCTAAGACCTCTTCTTATCTACCTTAAAAAACCACACTTTGGTAATGTGGTTTATGATGTGGAATGTGCATTGACCCGATTCAGTTCGCTCTGCTGAATCTTCGTCACACATGCCGAAAAGTGTGTCCGTAAACTCTGGTGTATATCGGATGTTCAACCACTGTGTTTGGATGATATCAAAATACTGAAAAAGACTTTTAGCTGCTTACTGTCAGCCCTCGTTTTTGAACTTAGATACGTAGAGTAAAAGACGGAATTCTACTCTTCTGCAACTTTTGATGCCAAATGGGGTTCTTGTGCCAAATCCATTACCGTCTGTGCCTGTAATATTTAACCAGGCGAGTGATTAATCCAGGTTCCACGTTTAAAATCCACCCAACTTATTGCCTAGGTAATAAACCGTGTTATTCGATCGTCACTTAAGTCGCGAATTTATGGTTATGTTGTAACTGAAGTCTGGTTCTTTCCGGTCTATCGCATGTTTCTATTTCACCGGTGGTGTCGTTGGGTTAACGACATGCAGGGTAAGCGGCACGGTTAGAAGGAATCTTTTTGTTCCTCGATTAACATGCTCTGAACCAATCATACATGTACAACAAAGAGGTGTTTTTAACCCCTTTTCTTCACAATGTTCCACATGCTTCTATGAAGCTTGTCATTTGTGTGATTTTGCTGGTTTCTTCCTGAAGAGATACCTGAGTGCTATCACGGGATTACTTACCTTCAGTTCCAGGCCTTTTCATCATCACCGATCAAAACGCCTGATAACCATGAGATTCATTTTACACACTCCCGTTGAAGGGTGTTTGATCCAATTAACTGACGACTTGCTTTTAAGTATCGGAACGGGAACAGTGGGTTCACGGGATGGTGGTATCAGTTCGTTTATCTTGATGAACTATGAAGCGATTGTGAATACTCACATAAAAGAAACTAAGATGAAGATGGGGTAGCGGAACCTGCAAACCTAGCGAGCCAGTGTTTGTCAAAACTAAAGTACTTGGAAAGTCAAAGTCGGTAGCTCTTGCACACTTGTGACAAGCGTGTGGTACAAAATTCTTATAGTCTCCTACTTCATCATGTTAACGGATTTGTGATGACTCATCTGAACTCAAGAGGGGCCGATTGGGTTAATCACGGTACCTGCTCACTGCAGACTTTTAACATTCAAAAGAATCGGCCCAAGCTGTCTCGTAGGATTTTGTCGGGTCTGGCTGTACTTTAAGGCCTCAGTGCTCTGATCACACTGAAAACCCATCAGGTGGTAATGTGGATCATGCTTCCTCATCATAAGACGCAAACGTCAGTCAATTATGCCAGATTAACAGCCTTTGCAGCTATAATGAACAAAAAAAGGTGAACGGTTCGTGAACCTGTGTTTCGATCGGAGGCAGAGGTAACAATCTGATACCAGAAAGCTGATTTTGTTGTCTTTTGTTGTTTGTTGGTTCTTTGATTTCTGTATTTGTCTGATCGAGAGTACCTGGGTTGTTGGAAAAAGTGACTGATTGCTTTTATATATGGACTATCGTTAAGGTCTGTTTCCAATATTAATTTTTACTGCGTTGGCTATACTGCTGATGCCACATCTTATCCTGCCAACTGGTTCCACGAGGAATTGCAGTTAGAATTCAGTACGTCTGATTCATTTGTGATCCTTCGCCATGTGGTGCCGCCTTAAAGTATTGCCGTCAGTGCTTTCAGCCACTGAACCCTGGCAAGACTGAACTAATATTCCTGAGAACAGCACAGTAACGAAAAAAATCTTGCTTTCTGTGATTGATCATCCGGCTAATTACAAAAGAATAAGGATGGAAACAATAGTTAGGGTGAGTCAAGAAAACAATCAACAAAGGTTCGAGATGGCGCGTCTATTGTTACTCACACAATCACTGTTTCGGACTGTAGGTTCGATTGCTTGTGGGCTAAGGTAACTTGAGTGTCCGCACGAACTTCTTCTGAGCGCAAGAGTCAGGTTTGCACAGTAGGACATTGATAACTTAGGCAACCGTCAACATTCGTAGTCTTAGCATATTTGGTCGAACTCTTGGAACTCAGCACACAATTTGAAATGCATCTTTCTTACGGACAGAATGACTGTAGCCGATCAAGTGAGCAACAATTGCACTTGAGACCGTTTTAATCACATCACTGTGCATCCACGCTGTATGGTGTTTACGCACAATTTCGGACGACCGCCTTATAGTACGGCCAGTATATGACGCTCGACACGAGCAAACAAGTGATACATACAACGAGTGGTTGTAGAACATGCCTTTGGTTTGTGGCAAAACAGCTGATGTTTATCGAAAACTCTCCTACAGTTAATCAGCATGGTAGGGTGTCAACTGGCCTTCTGAGCTTCCTTGCAATGACTCACACCGTGGTACCTTTTTTGAAAGGGCGACTAATAAACGCAAGTATCTTGGCCACACATGACACGTTTTGGCTTTACCGCATGGTTCACCTTCCGAATGAAACGCAATTGGTAGACATTTGGTAGTATAAACTCTTTTTGTAGAAAATCCAGATCAACTTGTAAAGTGTCAGGGATGTAGATCTTTAACGCCTTAACAGTCAAATATCGTGTGTGGGTTTGCTTTTGATTTAGCGGAACAAAACTGTCAAAGAGAACATATATCGACTACTCCAAGACGGTTTCCTGTACACTTTTCGTTGGATTGGGCCATCTTTTCCTCTTATTATGCCAACCTCCGAAAAATGTTTGTGACCGATGTCATCTGACTCCTTGGTGAATTTAACGTTGCTATGAGCCAAGTTAAAAGCTGTTGTAATCCTGCTCGTGTTAGAATTCACATTGGGTTATGTGGTTAAAGTGGGTCTCAGAGATAAATCTTATTCTGTACACTTTGGTTAGACCCATGACCTAGACATTATTGTTACAATGAGTCGGATGTGTTTGTAAGTGACGGTATCAATTCTTCTGCTTCATTTGGCGTAACGTTTTAGGTTTCGCTTTTTCTAACTTTGTCTTCTTGTTTTCCCCATATCGACCCCCGTGAATTTCAATCTATCAGCTAGTATAAAATTCACTTCGGCAATGTAATCAACTTTGTTCACTAGGACACCTTCTGTTGAATCGTCCAATCTGGAAGGCATCATACGTTGTTCGATCTCAAACACTTCAATAAATCTGCTCACTTAAAATCTGTTTTACTTGCTGTGTATAATCAAGATACTGATTGCACAAGTTAACCAAAGCTGATTTAACTCTTTATTTGTTTAATGCTGATAATGGTATCACGTAAGGAATTTAGCGTTAACCATTACTTTCACCGTTTTCTACCTGTCTCAAACACTTTTCACTATCACATGGTCTGTGGACCGTGTAATTGTTCTCGAGTCGACAAATGTCATTTTAACATAAACTGCATTCTATGCAGATCACCCATCCTACCCTCCTGTGGAAACCCTTCAATTTTCTACACATTGCATAACCTTTAAAAGCAAAGCCTTTACAGTAAGACTGAGGACCCTGTATCAAGAATAACGTTCTGAATAGTTAGCATCCACAACCATACTTGCCGAACTTATCAATCAACCTTCTTTTCTCTGGAAACACTGCAGCAGCAACTGTGGCCAACTTGTCTACTGCACTGACTTGAACAGGATGGGCAAAAAGATTCCGAAGGACAGTGTTGGCTGTCGTCAAAACAGCCACTACCCAGAAAAACACCGTTCATGCACGACTTCAACACTGCCACTTTCATGCCGCATCGCTGACGGCGTAATGTTCATACAGCTGCAGTCTTTGATCAAATCACTGGACACTGTACTGGTTCCACTGATTCACTTTTAAGTGGTCTAGAACAAAGACTTGGTGAACTACTGCCGTAAGTTTTTAAAAGTTAGCTCGTCAGAAGCTCAGTGTATTAACTTTTTCACCTAAAATGCCAGAAAAGTTGGCTACAAAATTGTAGTGACAGATGAAACACATCTCAGACCTGTGGCTCTAGTAAGCCAGACACAGTCACTTGAAAAATCCCACAACTGTCACGACAGTTAAGTGGACGACTATGACAGGTAAGTTGTCTTCAGTGAATCCACAAACAGACAACTCCTTGAGGATCAGTGGTACACTTAGACAACTTACAATGGGAGAGTATCCTGACACAGGCAGAAATGAAAAAAGTGATTAAATTCGTGAAAATATGCTCTACTTTACCGTTTGTTTCCTTTAAGGTGTAACCGGCGATATTCGAATGACTGTAACCTCTACTTTCGATCAGTGAATGACAAAATTCGTTCACATTCGAATAACTTTCTGTTTTCTATCATGGCTCTCCATAAGGGTTGTTTGTAAATCCAAAGTTTCCATAATTCCGTTATGTATAAGTGAGATTTAATTTGAATTAATGTTTACTTATCTACTGACACATGTTGAAACACTGTCTTTAGTGTGGGGTTTTTCGAACTTTGCCTCTCTTGGATAAAAACGCGAAAACTACTATGTCGTTTCTGTGTTGATGTTGTAGTTAGATCCTCTTTGACAAAGTGAACCACCCTCACACGAGTTTTGTTCTGTTCATCTTTTACAGGACTATTAACGAATGACCTTACACGAGTTTCGCAAAAATTAAACCCCCTTTCGAAATACTGAAATATATTATGTCGTATGAACTATAGAAATTTGACAAGACTATCAAAGTCCTACTCCAAAAATGGGTTAAATCAATGAAATAACGATAAGAATGAGACCTGTTTTCGAGAAACAATCTACAACTGACACGTTTGGGCCAGTAAAAGGGAACAAGGATTCATGTGACAAAACCAACTAATTACCTTCATTCTGCTCACCACGTTCTCGCACATTGACCTAATGACTGGCCGACTGTTGGCTATGACCGGTTATCTAGGAAACTGAAGGAAGATTGACAACACATGTAAATCTGTCATTATTGTTGGTGTGTGTACAATTCAAGACGATGGGAAGTCAAATCTGCTAAAAATGTATGGAGAGCACAACTGAGTCACCAAATGAAAATAAGGTAGTTCCTAGCTCAGTAAGAAAAACAGCTGTTGTATCTCCAAGTTTGCTGAAGCAGAAGCCGTTTATTTGTCATGCTTCATCCACATTCAGCTTGCAAATTATTCGTTTATTTGCGTCCCAATCTCTCAAGACTCTCTGAGTTGTTAGCTCGTTGCTATCTGCCCTTCAGCTGATCTAGCTAGCGACAATGAAAAAGAATTGGCCTCTTGAAATAAGAGAAATGAAGTTTATGTGGAATAATGAGAGAGGGAGTAGCGTGTCAACTTCAAAGAAGTCCTAGGAGAGACAGTGATCACGTATGATTCAGAGACAAAGCACACAGTGCAAGAATTCTCAAACAAAAATTGGACGGACGGTTCTATCATGCCCAACGTGCAAGTGTTGTAAATGCACAATCTGTGATGAGGAAAATTATGAGAGGCTAGGATCAGTTGCCGTCATCCATATTGTTCGAATCTGGTATAAAACTGGGCAAGACTTCCGGTCTCGATTCCGTTCACTGTTGCATATGTGCACTCGCCTCTCGCTGTTGATCGTCTACGTGAACGTTGCAGTTTGCCACTCATCCTTTGAGCAGTCGATTTTGACATCGATCTGCATCGCAGAAGTTTGTACGAAAAAGCCAACGTATTCAGTGTGAATTCGCCTAGAAACCAGTGGTGAATTTTTCGGATGAGTACTTGAATTACAACAAAAGCTTTAATGGACACTGACTGTCAGTCATTTATTGGATGACATTCATTCTCAATGGAGACCGTATGGATTCAAGATCTTGTCTTGAAATCAAAATAATCAGGACGTGAGAAGAAACGCGTGGCGGAAAAGATTGTTTTCAGCAAACGAGCTCGCCTGTTATGGATTTCTTATTATGTAACAGCTGAGTTAACTCAAGGAACTTAACAAGAAACTCCAGCCTACATCTTTAGTAGTAGTATTGAGAATTAACAGTAGAATAGTACGTGGTACAGTTTGATGTTACACGTTTTCTCATCCTTCGGTCAATGTGTATACGAAGGGTAAATAACGTGTCGCATGAATTGAGAAATCTTGTTGAGACGGACGTTTCCCTGAGTGATTTTGTGGACTGAAGGAGGGAATTTTCAAAGGGTGGCCAGCAGAGTTGAAATATGGAATTGTGGAACTCCCGGTCTGGCTCCATAGTTGGTTTGATTCCAGTCGAAGTCCTGGTTTTTCGTAAGTGAGTCTCTTTTTAATTGTTAAATCTGCCAAACTACTAACTATTAAATCGGCTTAAATTTACCCAATGTTCATTTCAGTCATCCTAGTTTCGCTGAGCATAGTGAGGGAACCATCGTCACAATCCGCTAACAAACCGGAATCATTTTAAAATTAAGACGGTAAGCTTAGAGGATATACCGTTAATAGCCAGTCATGATGTGATATAATCAGCGTCTAAGCCAAGCCTAGTGACAACCGCAATTTACGGGCTATCATCTAATGGTTATGAGTTTATGGTATTTAAATGCGAAAGAGCACCATAAACGTTATTAACAGATATTGTGTCCGATCTGAAAGTTATAAGACCCAATCAGAAAATCCAAATACGCTTGTTTCCATTGCATAGTGAGTTTCGTCGGTTTCACATTCGAGCTAACTCTACTTCCACATTCTATGTCATCTTAATAAAACTAGTCTAACGGTTTGGATGCCATCCAGACATTGTAATTTGTGACTCCTCATCATGAGAATTTCTCTTCTGTGTTAGAAATGTTTAAGCTATTTGATCACCACTCTCCTGCGTTTGCCCCACTTTCCGGTTGTGCGCCGCGTACTGTTTGCATTTCTCTATAAAAAATGCCGTACTTTTTGGGTCACCCGCCAAAGGAGTTACGTTGGACACCCGTGAGATATTCAGGGGAAAAATGGTTCGTTTTGTTCGAGCTGAAAGCAATAGTGCCAATAGACCAGGCTACTGAGTGGTTAGTGAGGCTGTAATAACGTTGAAAAATTCCAGTGATATTCGCGTATGTGTTGATCTCGGGCCGCAGAAGGCTGTACTCTGTAAGAAACAATATAGGTTGTTAACCTTATGCGACGGTTTGCTCGGATTCAACCAAGTTCGCTTTATACGGAAGTGGGTTTGTTTTCCGTGCATTGGCAGTTGGTGCCGGAAGAAGAGCCTGGTTTGCAAACTACATTTGATACTTATTTTGGGCACTTTTGCCGGTAACTTTTAATTTTGAATTAAAATTTTTCGAAAAACATTCTTCAGGAATGTTTAGTTCAGACGCTTCGCAAATTCTGAGGATTAGCTTTTGCTGCAGACTCTGTAGTGAAATATGGAAGAATGAGTACGCAGTGCGACAAGGAACCTAAAGCTTTTCTACAGCGAATGCGAAGCAGGGTTTGCGTTGTGACGACTTAAAATACCATTATGGGTGACAAAAGTGACGTTACGTGCCCAGCTACTCACATTTGAGTGACTTATTGCCTATTCGGACAAAGTAGAGGCGATCCTAATTATGCCACTCCTGAAGGCGCAAAAGCGTCGATATGATATGATCACCTACCTGAGTCGATTCCTCTTACATTTGGCTAGCAAACTGCATTCAACTCGATGGCTTACACTAAAATGATTCGTAAGTATTTGGGATAATGATCGGCAATGAGCGTTTGGTAAGATGAAATTGGTTACTTTTGACAGCTGCGGTGCCAATCTAATAAGGTACTGAGCTTTCGGTGGAAATACAATGTTGGCAGCCATTCCGGCTTTGGGGCTGTGCTCCTACGATAAAGAAGACTGATTGGCTTCAAAAGTCAGTCTTTTAAGTGCCGAATAAAACTGTGCAAAAATCGAAAAGTAACTGTTTAAAGTGGCTTTGGTCCTAAAACGCCACATCTACATCTGCATTGAAAAAACGGGTGAATTTAGACCACCGAACTCTGATAGCAGTCGTGAATAAACCATTGAATGTCATTTCCCGAAGTCTACAACGAATGATGATCAGGCTACAATGGTACGACTGTGGGCTAGGTTATTAGAGGCCAAATGCACATCGCTGCTACACTTCCTGGCGCCTACATATCCGGTTCTGCGACGGGTGGTTCTGTGTTCGGGACCACTGCTTTAGTGGACTGCCGAAAAGTACCCATGAACAGGAAAGCGGAACTGCGAAACGTGGTGGAAAAGAATCATGTACGCAAAAGGATGACTTGTGTGATAAAAGGTTTGCGTTCAAACCTACTTACTCAGACACTTACGGACTGACTATGCCAACGCGTTTGTTGAGAAGATCTTTGCATCTTAAAAACCAACCTCCACGAGTAGGCAAATACACAAAACATCACCCAGAGTTACGAACAACACCATTATTATTCAAATCTATGAGAAGTATCGACCCAAAGAACCGGTGGTATTTTTCAAGGAACGCGATAAATTCGTTCAAGCAGAAAGGATACTCTACAGAGGAAAAAGGATGGTCATCCTGAAGGATTTGCAACAGGAGCTCATTGAACGAACCCATGCGGCATGCCCTTAGATGAACAACTGTATTCGAAGTAAAGATAAATTTTACTTTTGGCCGGGTGTGTCCAGTAAGGCAGAAAATTGAACAGCGAAGTGTGAAATTTAAAGAAAAGATGACCTAAGTCAAAAGAAAGGAACGATTTTTTTGAGTGGGCTTCCGGAAAAGTTCCTGAAAATAACTGTAACTGAAATATTCACACGTGATAATGAAAACTACTTGGGCAGGGTGGACTAATTCTCGGGTTATTTTCCAACTGACTGTCTAAGCAGTACCGCAGAAGTGCCGTCGTCAGCAAAATGCTTGCCCAGTTTTTCGCGCTATTGTATGCCATAGGAATTTCCCCGTGATGATGGGCCTCAGTGTGTGTAAGGAATTCATGACGCTTGCAGATAGCCGTGATTTTGAGCATTGAACAAGCATACCGTGCAACAAATAAAATAGCAGGAGCATTGCCGCAACCAAAGCACACGAATTTGCTACAGGTTGCCTGAGAGTCGGGAAAAGACCTATACCTAATGTTTCTGGAGAGAAGAAACATGCTGAATCAGATCGCTAGATACAGTGGGATACATCGAATGCCTGGGAGAATGGGGCGGACGAACTTATTTGTGACGTCTAATCTGTTGCGCTACGCCATACTAGAAGAGTCAAGTAATCAAGATAACTTAAAACGGAGCAGGATGCAATAAAAAATGTACTATAACCAAAGAACTGGAACATATACAGGCCTTAGACCAAAGAACAACGTGTGGGTCTATTGTGTCTCTGAGAGCCCGAGGCAGTGTGCACGTAGCTTGGTGAACGAAAGTCGTACGCATAGGTCATACGATGGTAACGTGGATGGGTAAATGAGGAGATCCTATGCATTTTATAGAACAGACTTCCCTGGAAAGTCAGACTCTTTATATAGGCCATGAGGAGCTATCAAGAACAAGTGAACAAATGTATAAACAGATAGACGATGTTACGAAATTGAACTGGAGAGGTTTGCTGACCAAAGATGTTTATCCCATCTGAGCTCACTCATACATTGCTGTCAACGAAATTGTGTTTGATTAGCGATTACTATTCACAATTGGCAATAGGAGGGGCACCGAAAATTTTGTGGGAAGTGTTGATTAAAACGAGTTGTTTGAAGGGGTACCAGATTCAAGTACACTAATTGCTCAAGCGAACGTCTTGTGAACGTAGAAACGGGCAGGCCATTTAAAGCGCAGGACACCTGTCACCCAATAACAACGTCAAATATTGCCGTTTTTCCATAAAAGGGTTACTGTTTTTTAACGAGTTTAGAATACCTAGTGAAAGTTTGCAGGAAACCTTATGCCATCTTTACGATGGCTGAACTGTTAGGACAATGCAGAATTTTGGGATCTTCTTTAGTGACCCCCGGGTTTGCTTATCAGATGCTGTTCACTCTGGTACCAGTTACTAATACTAGACTAGAACTGCGATGAGCTGGTGCGCATATCCATATGGTCATGAGATCCAGCTTCAAGCGCAACTTTAGTGTCATATCACTTTCGTGGCAAACGTTCGTGCATCTCGAGATGTTCGTTTAGTTACAGCTGAATGGTTACTGTCAGTTAAACAGCAGGGACACAGTTTTTACATCAATTTAATCTAATGCAGGTTGGTGTAACATTAGAAACATGTTGTTTGCTGCGTTTGCGGAATAATGGGGCTTTACGAGAGATCTATCCACTCGTTCTACCTTGTGTTACATGAATGACTCTGTTGCACGCTGGTTTCGAAGTTCAAGATTAGGAAAAATGATATCGGTCAAACTGAATCTGAAAGAGTAACTGATCACAAACATGATTGCCTACAGTTCCGTATTAATTGACAGTGAACCAAAAGTTTATATTTTTGGTACATATGTGTAATTAAGAACTTGGTATATGAACACCAACATAAAGGCCCGTGAGAACCAAACAAAATAGCGCGTCAATACCACATAGCTCTACACAATATTTCGAACTAATTATCGGACAAAGGGAGAAAATATGACGAAAATTTTCAGTTTTTATTATGTCGACCAAAAAGAAAAATCCGTCAAAAGTTGCTAATTGCAATCTTGCATGATCATATACGTGGATGGAATTGATGCGTAGTCTAACCCCCCGGGACTATTACCTGCTAATTACCCAAGCTACCGTGAGTGTACAAACCATATCTTCGGTGTGGTTCGTGAGTCCTGAAAGATCGGACACAAAACTCTGGAAACAGTGTGCCCAGTGGTCGAATAGAAACAGTGTTAGCTCTGAGCAATTTAGCGTATAAGTGGCAGGTTGCATAAACTTAGTTGCGACTATTACATATTTTAACCAGTTCAGTTGAAGAAGGATGCAAAGCTAGATTGTCATACATACCTGGATACCAATCAGCGAGAGCTGCATTAAAAATAAAGATCGGTAAATACGCACTAACCATTGAATCAGTCTTGTATCTTTGGTTGCATGTTAACTTGCGTTTTTCTTCTGTGTATACAGATTTACTTAATCTTCTGGACCAGACGCTTTTCTGAAAGCGACAGTGAGCACCATCCTGCATGGACTAACAGCTCAGTAACCAAGATGATTACCAGCGCAGTTGTGGTAAATCGCATAGGTTCATACCATACCGCCAATCCATTTCGTCCTTTCTGTTTGATTTGCCGATTAAGGAGGGGTTTTGAAGGTTATGCGATAATAGATTTTAGATAAAACTGAGGCGATCGGAGTTCAACTGAATAATTCATTCTTCTACATACGGCAACGGTTTTTTCAGGCCGCGTAGCCACAATACCCCACGACCCATATCGTGATCGATCAAACTAACACGGTTCCACTTGTGTCACAGTTTTGTCATAATTGTAATCGCATCGAAACTTTGTGTCTATCTCTCTATGACGTGGTTGAACTTGATTGAACTTGTTACACGATTTGTTGGTTTCTTCTTAAAAACGCTCTTTTACGTAACCGTTATATACTTGACGTATTAGTGAATAGCCGAAGAAGACTGGTTCGTTGCAGTTTTTCTGATACCCGTTGAACATATTGATAGTCTAAGCAAGATGACTATTTTGTTAATGCTAAAACTATCCAGTTGTGAGAACTCTGGATGAAGTAGCAACCAGTCACATTTTATAGGGTACAGAAAATTAATGTCTGTGTAAGATTGGGTGCGCACTGTAGAACACAGTACTGGTAGCCGAAATTCCTAAAATCACAGGTAAGGTAGGGTATGAAAATGTAGATTTCTACAACAGAATGTCCTTGAACCAATACATCGTCGTAAAAACGATTAGTAGTGTTATTGTCGTTAGCTGAGAATCCTCACTGAAGCAAATACGGTGCATCTAGACGTTCAACGGTGAATAAAATCTGAATACGTATTCTCACAGTGTTTCACATGAAAAAGGTCATTTCGACAACGGAATAGCATTCACCCTATTTAAATAAAGCTTCAGCGGTATGTATTAAAATTATCGAACTATTACTGCACATAAACGCAGCTTTCTACATGTTTCGTCATTAGGCTGTACATCAGTTACAGGCTGGTTGGGAAAAACTCTTTGAAAGACCGTTATAGAAAGAATGTTGGAAAGTTCAGCACAAACGTTATCACAAGTTGTATTCACACAGTAGGAATGTAGTATGAACAGTATATATATTGATGTTAAGTCTATTCGTTCTCTGCTACTTGCTTTGACGTGTTGTTTATGATATCACATTATCCAGGCACACTAAATAGCCAATCAATACAAGTGGCTTGCTTGCAGTAATAAAATATCATCGTCTACCTTACCAGTTGATAACACTGTAAAATGAAGGTATTAGGTGTGTGCCGGAATATAACCAGAAGATCACCAACCGCATAATGTGCCAGAACTAGAGAAATTGAATATCTGTGTTAAAGAGTAACTCATATATGCTTACCCCTAAGGCTCATCTATGTCTACAGCACCTTCAGATATAATACTTGAAACCTTTCGGTACACGGTTACAGAGACCTTCAGTTAAAAATATTTAATATTTCGAAATAAGTTAGCAACTTTTCTTGTTTATGAACTAAACTTTAACGCTAAGTTTATTGTTGTTTTTCTCAGTACACACCAACTCATCATAGATCGAATATAATAAGGTCTGCCTGTCTGATGTGCATGTATTAACCTGACAAAATGTTCAATGAATTTCGCTGCAGCATCCTGGAGTTTCTTTTTTAGAAGTGCTGAGTTACCCAGAATTCTTACGTTTTCACAAAAAATGCAGTGGTTCCTGGAGCATGTTTAATAGGTATATTATGAAAAGAGTTGTTCTCTTAATGGTTTCAAATCGGCTGTTTAATCTACATCCTTCTCAGAGGGTCAAGTGTGTAAACGTGTCAATTTCAAGACAGGCTGAGGTCATTTTTGCAACAAGCAGTAACGTCCTAGTGCAGCGATCGTTCGGCCTATCACGGTGCTCCGGCATTAAGTTGTTGAAGTGTCCACCCAAAGTTCCATTAACTTGATGGGGCAAACATAATTTGGAACTAAAAAAGTGAGTAAAGGCAACCACAATCGTGTGAGGTGATAAATGTAAACTTAGAACGTTGTGCGCAGAATTAGGCTAAATTTTGTGGAAGGGGTATCAGCTAAAAATAAGTATGTACAGTTAAGCTCTGCCGGAAGAGATATTTATCCTTCACCAAGAACGTATGAAAACCATCAGCTTGTGTGACCAACACATAAGTTAATATGTACATCTAAATGTGTTCGGAAATGTTTCGGAAAGGTGACTAATTTTTGTGGTATTCATAGTGACATAAAGAGGGTAAACGCTGGCGCGTGTGCTGTTGTTTACCAACGCCCTGGTGAAAAAACTGGTCTACTTTATGCACAGACGACAAAAGTATTGTCATTGTTGTAAACAACACCTAACAGGGCGCCGCATAGTTTGATTTGTTTCTACTCACAAATCAATGGAGTGAGTTCCCTTGGCTTCCTGGTGGCCATATGATATTGCGCTTCGTTAATTCCTCACGAGCATCTCCATGCCTCCATCCAGCAAGCATTTTATTTTGTGCCGAATTCGTAGACCAGACTGAGATTGAAATACGTGGGCCTTTTGGAATTGGCATTGGTAGGAACACTCTTTTCTGACAAACACCTAATCAACTGCTTGGTCATTACACAGATGAGTAATGATTTGGTCTTGCATGCACTGCACGGATAGCCACGGGACGAGGTGAGTTGTTCGTTGAGCGATGCTAGTTTCAAATCCCCAGTTCAATAAAATGGATACATTTCCTGCCAAACGCACAGTCGATTAGTGCATACTGAGCCAATATATTGCCAGTACCATTGTAATTCCGGTGCTGGATTCGAACAGATTTTTATCAGAACGACTTTACGGTTTTGGTATGTTGAGTGCAAAGTATGAAGATAATAGAGTTTACCGGGAAGAACTTGGTTCTCCATGGAACCTATCCAAGTTTTCAACCGTTTCTACATACTGTTGGTGCCAGAATGAACACGTAAACAGTCCGGATAGCACTTTGGTTTATTTCTAATACCTTTGGCCATTCAACCTAGCTGCAATGTTAGCATTTGATGTAATTACTTCTGACCTGCAACTTTGCTAGCGCTTGAGTGGAAGTTTATTCTGAATTCCTGAAAATTTACTTTTAATTAAAACATTTTTTGTTCCAGACACAGTCAGTGGATGTGTGTGTGAAAAGTTAATTTGGAGGAAACCCAGTAGATTCAGATCATATGCATCGACCGCCCGTGTCCATAAATTAAGTGAAACACAGAATTTACACTGTCACGAGATTTGCCAAAAAACGCAAAAATGAACGTGAAACTGTATATTAAAATGTTCCCGCAGATGAAATTTAATCTAAATTGTCAAAATATCATCCGTTTTTTGTATCACATTAATCTTAAAATTGTCAGCCTCAATGTGACGTTGTGATCGCCTGACCACATTCGATGCGTGGCTTCATTTGTAGTTTGGGAAGCAACAGGCAATGAATTTGAACGGACAGATCCTGAACTGACTGTATACATTCGAAGCTGGTCTAATCAGCTGAGGCTCATAACTTATAAATAACAGGGGCTTGGCTTTTCCTAAATTGTTAGCCACCAGGAAATTTGAACCGGCGATCTGTCTGCGGAAAAGCCAGATAATCTTCACAAAAAGGGTATCATTCTGTCCAAACTTGCAGGATCATTTTGTTTAAAATTCTTCTTTGAAATAACTTCGTTAGCTAAAAACGATTCGTCAATAGTCCACTTTATTACATAAGTAGGTTCAACTGTTTGTAGAATATAAGGAAATTTTTCACATATTGTACAGTTTTAAGGCTGCGTTTGTTAAAAACTTTTCAAGCTAACCCTGGCGAGTGCTGACAAAGTGCCTTTTGTTGCAACGAAATTCCACAGTATTCACAGTATTTGCAACATATATGTTGTTTACGCTTCCACGGTGTTCGATTGTTCTATCAAGCTTTTAACTGAGGTTGCGGATGATATTAACAGTTTCGATTTCATGCGTGGGTGAAAAAACCCGAGTCGATGAGCACAACTATGTGCACTGCTGTTTGTTTTCCCTCTGGAAAAGCGTTTGATTATGGAACTCACGCGACGAGTTATCATGGCTGAACTAGGAGGTTTCAAACACAATCGATCCAGAGCTCGTAAACGTGAGAGTTGGATATATCAATTTCATGGGTAAGACAGAAATATCGACCGCTGGTTTCAACGCATCTCCGTTGATGACGTGAAATTAAACGTTTGAAGGAACATGAACCATTCGTTGGTTATGACACGAATTAAAGCGGCGAAATTACAGACACACTTGCGCCATACTATAAATATGAGAATTTTGCAAATCTCTCGAGTGGACACTGTAGGCTAGATTGCATATCTTATCTGTTCACACTAGGCATATCAACTAGATCACGTCTGTCCAGTCGTTTAACTTATTTGTTCCCATCTTATCCACTAAGATCTAGTAATAGTACTGTAATTAGCAGTAGTATTCCCGGTGAGTGTGCAAACATTTGGAATTTTCTAGTGGTCGGTAAGAAACCGAAAATTCTGGAAAAGCTTTGAAAACCACAAACCAACCAAAGCTCAACATTCGTGCTCCTGAGCATGCCGTGACGTGCTGTCCAGAAAGCAAAACCAGGCTTGACAGCTTCTTTCTTTCATCGGAAGTAGGCATAACTGTCAACGGTAGTTTGGTGATATGAATACTCGTAGAATCTCGTGAAACGCCTGGATTCACACTGAGCCTACCAAAGAACGGATATTCACATGACATGAATCATAATGCCTATTGACATAGTTTCACTCAGTTGTAAGATATCCGCACCAAATTTGGTAGACTCCTGAGGAAGGCCACCCGAATTGGTTGGAACGTAGAGTATTACAACTTGCTCTTAACGTTGTGTTATTCCCAATCTGGTTATCAATAGTTTCACTCAATTTTTAAACAAGAGAATATTTTAACATTCAGGTGTTGTCCTTCATGTGGTACCAGCTGTATAACCAGTGGATGAAGGAATCCTTTGGTCTTTTTACTGCAGCCATGTAACTTAGCCAGTATGCGTCGTATAAAAAACCGGAGTAATGATTGACCATCACTTCAAGCACGCCATTTAGTCCTCATGCTCTGTAGTTTGGTAGACATACACGGTAACGTCTCTGACGCAGGTTCATCACTAATACTTCGGTTATGACGATATTCGTGTAGAGAATCGAAACGTAGCATGTTCAGGCATTTTTCTCACCAATTTATTCTGGAGGAACAATTACGTTACAGAGTGGCAGGACAAACAGACTTCAGCGCAGCTAGAATAAACCAGTGAAATAAACAAATAGAAGTCGAATTTTTCGGAATTTGTGATCAGTTGAACATGAGTTCGATGGAACATCACGAAATGCCTTATGGACAAAAGATTGACAAAACTTAGGAAATGTACCTAGCCTGGGTTTTACTGGAATAAGCTGAGCAAGGTTGGGGCATAGCTGACAAAGCGTTGCTCAAAAGCGGTGAGTATTATCGGAAGCTGCGTTAATATCTCCGACAAAACTAAAAAATCAATCAAAGTACAAAACTGCGTTCTTTATAATGTGTTCTGTAGGACTGTGGAACAAAACGACATGTGAACCATGAGTGACCTTATGTTCACTGACGTGGGGCTGGGTATTACATAATTGTGAAAACAACACCGGAACTGATAACGTTATAAGAGTGGGTGTTTTCAACTCCGTTTGGTTAGTGGCTGTCGAGGTTGTAGCACTTCACGTCGTTGCTCGTTCCGTGTCAACAGTGTCTGCTTTGCAAGTGTGTGTATGCTTCAGTAAGACTTTTCTTTCGGAAGTCTGACCAATTTGGCAGTTTGAGATTAACTCAGCCAACAGTCACAGTGAATATGACCTTGTCATCTCATTTCGATTGACACACTGTCCGTAGTGAACGAAAATCAAAATCTACACAAACATTCCTAAAGAAGACCACCCGAGGAGGTTGAAGCACAGAGTATTGCATGCTCGAACGTTTATTATTCTCAATTTATTTGTCATATGCCTTAAGCTTATTTAAAGCGTTTTAAGTTTTTCCATCACACAAACTACCAGAATCATCCGGCGAACGATGAGTGTCCCTTTTGCTTAGTACCGTGCCTAAGTGTCTAAGCACTTTTGAACAGTCCGTAGTGCATTGCCGTCAGATGACACCGGTAATGGATGTTGTTGGAATGAATAGACAAATGTCAGGTATGAGTTTAGAAGGAAACAAGTGTAGCGAATCTCTCTAAAGCACAGAACGTTGGTTAATGAAATTTCCAAGTGGTTAAAAAGTGGAGTTTGTGGTTTTGGACTAAAATCCACTCCAAAATGCAAGTTAAAGGAAGCAATTCTAGTTGATAGAATTATCAAGTAAGCGTGACAGTAATAAAAATATCAATTATTCTGGATAAAATATTTTGTTTTGAATCGAATTCGGAAAATTTCCCTGATTCTCTTCGAGTGTCGATACAGCATGTTCGGCTTGCTGTCGAAAATAAGGTGTGCAGCGATATATACCAATTATTCCGAAAGATCAATAATCAGCTTTTTATCGAAGTCACAGTGACGAAAAAACCAAAAACCATCAACCGAGGTAAAATGATGAGATTTTCGGAAATAGGTAGAAAATTGTGACAGGCGGATATAGCTTCATGAAGTGAGCTGTAATTAAATGTGTAACCTATAATCAGTAAACTTATCGTTACTCAGGTGGTCCACCACACCTGTGTGGTTCTGCTCACTGGCTGAGCGACTGGAATAAACAAGATGATTTTCTTTGCTACTGGTTTGAACTAATCATGTGGATTGCTCAGAATCCACACACAGCTGTGGTTTTAATGTGATTATTCGAACATGTCTTCAGTCGGGTTACTGGCTTTGCGGTTAGCACACTGTTCTTGTAAACACGAACGTCAGATAGTGTAGGTTCTGGTCCGGTAATAGATGTGCACTGCGGATAAGCTCCATTACTAGTGTAACTCGGGTCTGCTGCTGCCCTTCAAGGTGGGCTTATTAACAGGTTCATAAAGGACACGATTTCTGGTGATGTTTAGTCCGAGTCTGGGGGATTTCTGTGTTTTGTCGCGCTTACTGATATATCCAGATCAGCAACCAAAAACCATTGACAATTTCGTTTAATGCCACTCCAAAAGGCATACCAAATTACCAAGAGAAACAAACCTCTATTCTGCCATTACAGAGAGCAAAATTTTGGCTGCGAACGTCGGCTATGCTAGCAAAACATCCAATCGACTGCAACTAAATGAATTTACCAGATGGCCTAGTTTGTAGCTAGATTGCACTAATCACTGACCTAGTTCTAAATGTCAGTTATCGCTTGAGTGACACAGGTGACTGACAAACTTTAAATTGGATCTACCTAGAACGATTTTCATTCAGAGGTACGCAAGTGGGTTGGGCTATGTGACGCATGTGCCAGATACAAAATAAGGGGGTGTTTTAGTGTCGTGTTATACCCTTATTGAGCTCAGCAAGGTAAGAATCAACTGACTTTAGCTCGTGTCTTTTTATTCAGCTAAATGATTTGACAACAAATCCACTTCGTCTAACGTCTTTTGGTTTGTTCGTGTGACTGATTTTGGACTGAAACTTTGCCCGCAAGGGTTCTAAATGTTGCTCCTCCAAAGTTGTAGTTTGAACAAATAAACTAGTTTACCAAGCTGGGTGTTGGTGGGTTCTGTAATCAAACTAATTTAAACTAGGGCAACTGAAAGGTGAAATAACCTCATTCGGTAGTAAAGCTTACTCGGGTCAGATCCTGCATGTTTTCTTTGAAATCCTTTGCCACATTGAGCGCAAAGACAAACATCTTCAAAAGCTTTTTCTATCAATTTTTATAGGTTATTTCACAGAACACACACAGGAAATATCGGAACATTCTCGAAATATTTCTTGTTTAATAAAATCTTACGGTCAGAATTGAAAAAATAGCCTTTTGAAAAACGCTCCGCGCAGTAGTTTATCTAACTGTGTTAGGTTTTTTCGCTGTACGCAGTGATTCGCGAACTGCTGGGTGCATACTACTGAAGATGTATAAAACAAACATATCAGTACTATTTACCACTTGTTCGCGATCACTTTAACAGCATCAGGATTAGACTAACGAAAGGGCGTTGCTGTGCATTTAATCACAAGCTTCTCAAGACAATTGTCCCCGCTCAACCGAGAAAACGAGTCTTCTGGGCGAGATCTGTTTACGGATTGCTGGCCAAGATAGAAAGAGTGTTCTATAATGATAAAGGTTACTGATATTGTTGGCACAATCGTGTTTTCTGAATTACAGCTTCATGATATGCATTCTCATCGAAGATGCAACGTGTTCTTGACTTTCAACCACAAGTTAAAATCTATTTTTACTACCCTAGTGAAACTGACAGCCACAAGACGCTCAGTATGCAATGCTCTATGTAACAACTGAGAAAATTCAGGATTATATAAATGAACTTCAAATCCAAAGTTTGCGTAACCCAATACAACGTCGGCGCCACTGTGCGTCTGTTTTCTGACAGTTTTAACAGCGTTTCATTTTATGACATTTGTGAAGCGACTCTAACACTCAGTACCTGATTATTGGGGGTTTTGCTTAGGAGAGTCTAATCACATAACCGGATCTCATAACTTTTTGTGTCCTGAGTGTACAATTTTGTCATTGTTTCAGACAGAGTTGGTATGAGGCTTCTCTAATGAAACCTTGGTGAAAGTTATTAAAACACACGCACTCTTCATCTCAGTTCCCTAAGAAAGAAAACAACCATTGTACTATGACACAAATCTTTCGTTTAGTGTGCATATTGCTCAGATTTATAGCATTATAGCTTGAAGTTGCGTGAAATACCCGGTTTAGGCATCAGAAGATACGTGTAGCTTTATTATATTCAGTGCAGGATAGCTTTCGGACAGCAGGTACATCAATAGAGTGGAGTCAGCGGAACAGTTGTGCTTTGTTCTGCACTCGTAGTCTGAGTCAATGCTGAAGGACAAAGATGGAAGCAGTTTTTGAGTAAGACTTCATCTGTCGAAACTTTCGGATCCAAATCATATGTTCGGAAATGAGAGGGTTAATTTTTGTTTGGAGCGTGTTGTGCGCCTGCGACGTTCAAGTACAGCGATTTTTGCAGCACACCGTTTGACAATGTGATTCGAATTTGAAGACGCTGTTGAAAGTCGTTTGAAAAGCCTCTGAAATTGCGCTCGCGTTTGATTTCTACGAAATATCTTGAAGAAGGTAAAAATTTTAACTCACGCGAATGAATTTATAAACGAATAGGACTCGAATGCGTTGGAGCTGCGTATGTGACGATATTCGTATATGTTGCAATCTCATAAAACTGATGCACAACCTCTTTATCCATTGCGAACGACTTAACTGGTGATGCGAAATGTTTGCGATCACAAGCTGTGGGCAACCTGGCGTTCTGCTGTGGAAAGCAAGTGTAACGTTTCAGCTTATAATGATACTCATGGAAATAATTTGCTGCTCAAAATCTTCTGTTGGAGCTGACGCTAGAATGTAAAACCTCTTCAGTTTGTGAGACGTACGACTTCGTGAACAAATGAGTGAACACCTTATGCCCCAACATTGAACGTTTTCACATCTACTCGGAAGATACGGTGATGCTTCTGATGTGGTTAATGCGTACACTGCTGCTTTAAGCACATTATCGGAAAAGAGTTCTAAAATCGACTGACAGTCACATTACTAGACTAAATATTTGAACCATGTTGTTTGAAGTTAACTCACGATTATTTGTGCTGCAACACCAGTGATGGTGTAGTGATTTCGGGTGACACAAAACACTAGATGAGACCCGTATGCTTGACAAAGAGGGACCGTTGACTTAGTATTTGAGTTCTTTTTCATAAAAATAATGTCAGGCAGCGATGTGTTTACTAGCCCAGAATGGAAAATCACATTGATTGGCAAAAAAGATCAGAGAGCGTCATACCAGAGCTGACAGGAGACAAGGATGTGTCATTATTTCAGAACTTCCACGGTGTCAAAGTGAACGTTAACCAAGAAATAACATTTGAAAAATAGTGTATGCACTGCGAAGTATTTTTACACAGGAATATGCGAGAGGGAGAAGGAGAAATTATCCGCTGCTCAGCACCCGGAAATTTACCACACCTTCTTCTTATGTGGCGTGAAACTACTGGGTAATGATTACTTAGTTTATAAAAGAGGATCTGTCCTGCTCGGTGATTTCGCATACCACTCTCAAGTACGTTGCCATGATAATATGCATTTCTAAAAATAAATGTGTGAACACCACACGTACCTACCAAGAATCTTTGTTAACGTAGTTCACTTGTGCTAATAATTGTAGCAATTCTGACGAGATTGACTTATGCAAAATGGAAAATACCTGTTCTATATAGGGAGTATCGAGTGGTTGATAAAA
This sequence comes from Paragonimus westermani, assembly GCA_008508345.1. Classification (NCBI taxonomy): domain Eukaryota; kingdom Metazoa; phylum Platyhelminthes; class Trematoda; order Plagiorchiida; family Troglotrematidae; genus Paragonimus; species Paragonimus westermani. The sequence goes on along the minus strand of QNGE01001521.1, from coordinate 78,523 downwards.
AATCCCTGGAATGTATGACAGGTAGAATACCGTCATGATTGACAAGACGATTCCAAAAAATCTCCTGGTTACCACTCTCGCATTTGATAATCTCAATATATCTGCGATCCCGTGTGTGGAGTATTGTGTAGGTGATAAACAGGTCTCCCTTGGGGCGTCTGTAGTTTGTTGACAATCGACTGATTTTTGTCAGTCCTCTTTGGTAGAGGATTTTTTGAGTACCATAATTCTTCTATTAACCGATCTCTGAACATCTATATGCCAAATCTTTCTCAAGATACGAGGGATAGCTCTTCATTACTGCTGGTTCAAAAGGCTTCAGATTTTTGAATTCAGGAGGTGCCATTGCAACATAATGAATTGAGGGAGGAAATGGGAAATCAAAGTCTAACGGCAAACAATTAGGTCATTTTACTCAAGGGGTATATGGTTGTTGCAGTGATAATCGCCAACTTACACGACCCTGGTGAAAATCTTCCAATAAGTTTGGCTTAGTTCATCCATACGCTCACTTCACAGTAATCTTTTTCGTTCGTTTCGTAGATTTGTTCACTGGCCACTTTATTTTGTTTTTAAGCCATGGCCTTTTGCATACGTCTGTCCTCAAGGGAAACATCGGTTTTCCAACCTGTGTGCATTCAAACACTTACCATAACGTAATATTTGGTGTGCATATACGGACACACCATTGATGCGACCAACGGTTACATAGTGTATGAAGCACCATTTGTCAGAGCGGTCTACGTGGATATTCAAGTAAATAAGATACATTTCGAACGCGGATGAGACATAATCTAGTGCACTGTGCTTTTCTGTTTGTCCTCGTGACAAATAATTTCACGAGTAAACATTCGAGACCGTGAATCATTTTGATTCACGTTTCTAAGGCTTAACCCGACCTTCTAGTGACTAGAGTGTATCAACATGGCACTTTCCCAGTCCTACTACTTATCAGGTTTCTGACGCCTTATGTGGTGACAAATATGCTGGGCACAGAGGTAAATTTGCTTCAAATAAAAACCTGACATGCCTGACAAATTTAGGTGGCACGAAGAAATCCACGTTCATCTGTTAGCCAGCAATGGTTGTCGAATGTGAAAGCGTTATTACAATATAGCATAATTTCGTGACAGCACATTCGTTTGTTTATATGAATATATCGTATCCAGTAAATCACCTATTACTTAAAAATTTTGATACTTCTCACACCTGCTGTCTATGAGATTAGCTGCGAGGTATTGGCCGTGCCAGTGTGATTTCCTACTATCTTGCACTAGTCTGGAACTAAGCTTACTGAGTCGTAGTCGACGAAAATATGACATCACTGCGATATCAGGTCTATAATTGAAAGTAACAGCATAGAAACCCTTTCAGTGGGGGAGATACAACTATTTTAGTGCACCACAATCTGTTGCAACGTAGTGGATTATTTTCTTATTAAAAACTGATAAACGAATGTAGTATGACTGTTGGTAACTCATCCGTAGCAAAGTATGTACGGCCGACTATGTAGGTGTGAGGTCATTGTTACTTAGCATCCAGCACTTCAGGTCCTGCTGACATGCAACAGTACACAAGGCTGTTGCCAGGTAAGATACTCACGGCTGGGAAATGCTGCCTTGTTCCAAGGTGGCCATTCTAGACGTGACTCAGAAGGTGAAGGTGAAGCGAGTCACAACAAGGCTTCCGAGCAAGTCTAGGTTGCATTTTTTGAAGTCTTCCACTTGGTGTTTTTTTTATGGAACAGGACTACTCACTGATTCTCGGCTGGTGGTGAACCGAAGAAGCCAGCAGGTCAGCGCATCCTTTTGTCCCTTACTGTCAATGTTTTCAAGTGAAATTCTATCTGAAAAGATTATCATTAGAAAGTAAAGTGGTATCTAAAATCTACTCAGTAAGCAAGCCACATTCGTGTGCAAAAGATGACCTGACACTTTGTAATATCTATCAGCAAATTTAGGCTTGCTCAAAACAAGTTGACTGGTATCTAAGCTGTCATTGTTACTCATGTGAGATAACACTACTTTTAGTGAGACGCGGCAAACCATTCAAAAAAATTACACCAACTCAGACTTTGTATCAACTGCAGACAAATACAGCGTGCACTTCTCACCTATAGAATTAATATCACGTTTACTTGAACCCATGTAACAAAATTCGATCCAGTCTCTCTTTTCTGACTCACCTTCAGTTGCTAGAACTACATACGAGTTGGTATATCGGCCGAAAGTATAGCCTACCTTTCGCCTAATAAATTAAGTTCCCTACCTTTACGGCCACCTTGAACACGGTAAAAATTGTTTTAATTGCATACTCTACCCAAAAAAGAAGCCTACTGTATTTTTCGTAAAACGGTGTTGTGTGTACGTCAGGAAGATTTTGTATTGTCGTACCCTTGCTGGTTCATTCTTTGGCATCGTAAATTTAATTTAGAACGACTAACTCTACAGAAAATTCTGGACTTTTTAACATTACACAACTGAATATAACTTATTTTCTGTCGGCACTTATCTGGGCCTGAATGTAACTATCCCCGCAGCAACAATTCCTTCAAATGTTTCCGTTCATTTTCTTTCCCTTTCGTAAGCAAGCCGTAACACTTCCTTCCCTTATAATGTGGCTAGAGGTTTAGAGGCCAACTGGCCGAATCCGTATACGGTTTGCAGTTTGATACTTAGTGATAATTCTTTCATCATAATTCTAATCATTGCTCACAAGCAAGAGTGGTTGAGCGTTCAGATTTGATAATTCGGTCGTGCCTACCGTGAGGTCAATTGCGNGCTGCGATCAAATGTGAGTGATGGTCAACTTGAAAATAAACCAAATCCCCGACTACTCACCAATACCATCTGTATACTACGGTTCACTTCCAAGTCAACTTCAACTGGTTTACTCCCACAAAATCCGAATGACTTGAGCGTTGCTCCAGATGATTTTGACAGAATGCATAGGTCAGAGTTTGAATAAAGTCGCTGTAATATAAGACTACGTGATCCTCTGATGGGCACGAAAGCGGTCTTCTGCTGTGTGTTTAGACAGTGAATTAACTTGCTGACAAGTTCCAACAACAGGGGAGCCTAAACACAGAGCCACTTGTATGAATATGTTAACCAAGACCTCCGCCTAACAACAGTCTTCCAAGTTCGAGAGGCGTTTTGAGTTAAACCGTTAGACGAATGATGGTGGCATAACCCAGGATTGTAAACTTGGATACAAAATTACTCCTACGAAAACACACCTAGGCATAATCTCCTTTTACAGTCACTAGTTTTGCGGCCAGAATGTAGTCAGACCTCGTAGTGTCAAATTATACGTAGCTGCTTTAGTTCACGGTCATCACGAGGATCGAATTCATTGTCATAACTACTCACAAACATTGTGTTGTTCTCAGACATTTTCGAAGACTTCTTAACGTGTTACCAAGCAAACGATGAGTGTTTGGGCTATTTAGTCTGCGTTCTATCACAGTGTGGAAGAGAGTCATCTGTGCCAACCTGCTAACCTACAGCTGTTCACTCTCTACCTCAGTAGAATGCCTTCAGAGGCATACGTCTAGAAGTGGAACGTTAAAATTGCCTAGCAGGATCTAATTTCTGGTTCACTCAAGAGAATTATTCACATCACTTTCGGCGAAGAAATTCTAATCTAATGGTCGAATGAAGACTACGTCTAATTCGCAAAGCTGCGGTGAAGGGTTATTTGCGTTCATCTTATGATTTTGGAACTGCATTTCCTCTCAGCAGAAAGGACATACAGTATTCCGTCATGAATTTGCGATGTACTCAAAATGAAACCACAGCAAGGCTAGTCGCGTACAAAATTAACCGTCGGTAACCACACATAACCCCACACACAAGGTTGGATTGCCATAAAAATGAAAAAGCTGTGAATGATAATCGATTTCGCCACTTATCAGAAATACCAAAAGCTCCAAAACCTGTTGGGATGATCCTGAGGTAGATCCGCTGAGATCATTGAGTGGTAGCACGATCGCAGATTCATACGAGCGCACAGGTGATAATGTACGGTTAGTGCAAATGATGCCACACTGCTAGAAGTATTTGTTATCCTAACTTCACCTCAGTCTATTTTATTTATCGGCCTTTAGTAAAATGTACACGGAATTTGTGTTATTTCACCATCACTATTCACACTGAAATGAACAAACATATATATTTTCTGACTTGTGAAGAATGATGTCAACGGTAGCTGCTGGTTAACTATAGTAACAATCATCACCACCGAATTGTTCAATGATATTATGTCTGTGTCGAACATGTCGTGATTGACTATATTGTATTTGGAAGCGGTAGACTGGTTCCGGTCAGTTTAATGTGCTGTAATCTGCAATTTGAAATATATTCAGATAACTGTGCTTTCAAACCATGCTGTGACTGTCTCCATGAGTACGACATAACAAGGCCATTAAGATTTCAGTGGTGTTTTTCCGACTACACTTTACCTCAACACAACCAAAAGGAGTTCGCGAAAATCAACCGTTTCGAATCCTTCACTCACAATATCGAAGTGACATGATATGTTATTTTCTATGACAGTCGTGAAGCCTAAGAACCACAGATGTAAATGACGTTGATAAGGTAGTAGCTTTATTTCGTATCGTGTTCAGTCGCTTACCGTAAACTACTTCTGAACGGGAATCGTGGGGACCATAGCAATTTCCTACGTGCTACCCGGTCCAACTGAAAAGAGCCAACAGAAGGCCGTTCCAATTCTCACTAACCATTTAGTAAAAAAGTAATACTTCTCACAAAGATTTATGTCAAAGCAACAAGTGGAGAATTACAAATAAGTGCTATCGATTACACTGTCGTATCAATGCTGTCAGTAAGTCTCATGTGGTTTCAATCACACTGTTGAATTCTGACGTGTTTTATTGGCAAAGATTCGCGCTCAAACGGCAATTTCACTAGTCCATTACACAGTTAACAGAATATGTCCGATCCAGTTACTACGGACAAGCAATCACGCCAGTTATTATTATAGCATTTGACAGTTTACGCAGTTGTCTGGAGAATAATTTTAGCAGTATACTTGGATTCAAGCTTGCGAACACTGTGGCGGATAGTATTGAGTGTATGGCATAACACAGAGTTCTATAAATCTGTAATCAACGGTCATGGGCAAAACTTAAGTTACAACGCTTAAGCCATGGTTACATTATGCCGCAGTAATGAAGGAGAAGCATTGGGTCCAATCCCTATTGGGTAATTTTGATTTGCTTTGGTAACTCTACTATGGCAACGACCATCAGAAATTGTAGACGGTCATGACATTTTTGTGTTCTCTTTGGGACTTCCGTTTTAATTTTGACCAGTTGTTTTCCGTTAGGCAATCCGTTTTTCTACTGCGCGCAATTAATACCACTTAACCAACTTGTTGCTGTCATAATTGATGTTGATTGCCTACTTGCACTGTACTATCAAGAAGTTAATTATGGTGTAAACAGCTGTTACTTAATAGAGGCGAACCCATTGTAGAGCAGAGATGTTGGTAGTTCAGTATCATACGAAGTGTCTCATTAATACATCCAGAATGATTCCAGGGTTAAACTTTGATGGGTGAATAAATTCCTTAACAGAAAGTAAGAATTCAAAATGTATTACGAATTTTAAAACACTGAGTTCCCTTGATCCAGTTCACCAATAGCGATAGAAGACATACATCGCGAGATGTTAACATTTCGTTTACTCTCTTCAGTCACGAACGTAAAACATTAGAATATATAGGACATGCGGAGATATGTACCGATGATTGTTTACAAGGAGAAGAGGCGAAATTAAGAAAGGTACTGCTTGCAAACGGTTACCCGGAGAAATTCATCGATGTTCACAGCCAGAAGAGACTGACAAAGTCTGTCGTGAGTACGGTTCCCAAGAAGCAGGTCTTTTTGAACCTACCTTTCAAAGGCGATCATATCACAACCGATGTAAGTCAAAAATTACAATCTGCTCTAACTCGCACATTCCCTGCGGTTGAATTGCGATTGCTACTCACAACTAGGAGTGTCACTCAGCTTATTCGTAGTCGTGACCTACCGAAATGTTCTGCCTCACATGTAATCTATCAGTTCACTTGCAGTTGCGGTGACATCTATATCGGCAGAACAGATCGATGCCTACGACAAAGAATGGCTGAACATATGCCTAGGTGGTTGATACGCGCCATGACGCAACGGACATTGGCAACAGAACAATTGAGACGAAATCCGACCTCATCCATCACAAAGCACATCATGGAAACAGGTCACGTTGTTGACCCGGCCAACTCGTTTCAAGTTCTGTTACGTAATAAGAACCCCAAGTTGCTTGCTTTCTCCGAGGCGATGTTGATCAATACTCACCGTCCGGCTTTGTGTGTGCATAAACTGTTGACTCACGCAGTTTGTCTGCCCTGGAACTGACGACAGTCTTTGTTTCATGTAAACCCAATGGTTGAATGTTTTTGATTGTGTTGCTAACCCCATGTCCTATATATTCTAATGTTTTACGTTCGTGACTGAAGAGAGTAAACGAAATGTTAACATCTCGCGATGTATGTCTTCTATCGGTATTACGAATTCACAGCTATTTCACGACGATTTAAAACAAACTGTCTACATGTTGCGATAAATATGTAATTATAGCTACGAGTGAACTTGGTCACTTCTGATCGTCCTGGGTGCAATATTCAAAAAAATGGAAGAGGATTAATGATCTGCTAATTATTCCACTATAAACAGGATGTCGTTCGGTAGAATCGATGAATATACTAAGGAGACTGGGGTTTTGTTGTTTTTCAACCATACACCCGCCGTATAACTATGAACACAGACGATGCTGTGGTTATTCATACCGTATGAACCAGTATGTTATTTGCATTCACTATCCAACACACTCAAATAACCAAACCGTTTGCGGAAGTGACTGCAATATGTTTCTAAGTGCACCTCTCCTGCCCCTGAGCATCGTACGCGTGAGATCCGAAACGTAGGATAACAAGAGGATTGCGCTAACCGAATCCACCTGCATCAATTTAGTACATAAATTGGCCCGTCGTCTGCGCATTCAAAATTAAACAGACGCACGGAACTCTCCGGAATAGGTAGAATGGGGGAAATACGATTGTGTCTTCCCTGTTTACTGATGTCGCAGAGCTTTGGATGACTAGTTGAACTTGTCGGCTATCCAAGTGCCAACCATGTTATAGTTGGTTGACTTAACCACCGAGATCGTCCTTGAACCTGACGATGTGAGACTGAAGGCAACAACTACTAAACGCGATGCCTGAAATGTCTTCGTACTGCAAGCGAAAGCCAATTTGTGGCTGAGCCAACTGGACCCAGTGCAAGTGAACGAAAGCCGATACAGGAAAAATCAAACATGTGGTCCTGTTGCGTTTGGTAACCAATGCGCAAACTGAAATTGCTCGCCATTATTCGCCAGTGGGATGAATGTTGCCAAGTTGACTAAAGGGTATGACGTCAAGTCGGCACAAATTCTGTCATCGAAAGAAGTAGTTGACAATCGATTTGTAAAATCACTTTAACCAGAGGTGTGTGTAGCAGAAAACAAACTGAGAGAACAAATGATCCACATGCTGCGACAGTTTCTTAGGCGCTGCAAACAAGCGGAGTATGAAAGCTTCCACCGCCTGTGAAAAGTGTGTTTGCTGTGTAAACCATATCCTCGAACACTTATCAGCGGTTGAAGCAAAGTTTAGCAAGATCCATTGTTTCTGTGATCGGCAATCCCCAATCGCTGGGGCGCTGACATGAACTAAAACGACAATTTCGCTATTTCCACCGGGGGCGTTTGAGCGATGTTAAAAGCACCCACAGACGAGCGAGGCTGAGCGTTTAGGTATCACAATTCGGTCTCGCTTACTATAGATTTCACAGAGCAGTGGTTAACACAGCGAAATCTTGGTCGTGTCAGTGGTGAGGCATCACCAACAAACCATATTACGTAATACTCATAAGTCCCTCTGAAATTGTGGATTGTCACTTGTTTGGAAACATGTTCACACTACCGAAGTTTATTAATAATCTAGTTGCTGGCTGAATTTTCTCTCCAAATAATGTCCCGGTAATCTGAAACTGGACTTTCTTGGTGCAGCTCTGATGCAGCTACTTGGTGCGCCAAAACATGTTTCCTTGTATCTGCTCATCAGTCACTTCCAGTCTCTGCCTAGTCTCCCTTGAGTCAGTATAACTGGGGGTGTGGAAAAATGCCCCCGTCTAGAAAATTAGGCAAGTGTGCACATCATCTCTAGGATACCGTTTTGATACAAACAACCCACTCTAAATGAGTCATACTGGTTTTAATTTCTGATCAAACCTACTTCTCTTTCAAACAGTTGCATGGACACCATCAATTCCAGGTATTCAAAATTACATGTGTGTTTCGTGAGAATAAACCAAACTAACTTCTGCACCTACTTACGTACTCATTCGTTTGCCTTTCCTATGTGTAAGGGTCAATCGGATTTATCAGCTTTAAATAAAAAGTCCAAGCATTCACTTCTCAGCATTTGACAAGAAGGAATATTTTCTCGTCAATTAGCCATCACTAGATCAAGTCGGATCTGCACTTGCCGGTTCATTTTTCTATCCTATTCAATCGAGCTAGCAGGTCTGCATTTTTAATTTTGGTGATTTCATTCAACACAGATTGCAGGCACTTGGATAACGTATAAACTAACAGGTATGAAGACTTTTGGTTGTAAATCTGTGATCAGGTTACTACGATGTTTCTTATAATTCCCGAGCAAACTACCGCTGGGCACATATTTCCGGTTAGTTCCAACTTCCTTTGTGCTCGATAATCTTTGATTGAACTTTTCTGATTTAAATCCATCGGCTCTCCTCAGAAAGTCCGTCGACTATTTGCGATACCGACCAGATATCCCTCTTGGTATCTCGCTCTGTGTACAAATGTGTGAAATCCCATCAAATAACTTATTTTCAATAATGTTATGTGACCTAGCCACGGGCAAATGGTTGTTTGAAAGATACATTTTCTAAACGCTCGGAAATGCATCAAACCCTCCCAATCTGTCCTCCGTCAGCTAATATATATTTAGTCTTCCCCAAAATTTTCTATGAATCACATTACGACCTTTTAAACACGACATATCTAACCCATTATCACCATTTCCTTTCGACAGTTTACAACATCACTGATATATATTACTGACTGAGTAGTTGCTTATCTAGATTGAATAGTGTCTTGATAATATTATCGAAGTGGAAGATTGGATTATACATTAAGCTGTCATTTTTATAGCTACGGTAGTCCAGATCGTATTCATGTCAACAGCAGTATTTTTCTGTTTGCGTGTACCTTCAGAGACGCATAAATCCAGTGAGTGACAAGTTATGCGTTTTTATTGAATTCTACCGTTAGCACTTTGTTACCCTGGTAACAGAAGGTGTCACTCAAAAAGCATCCAGAAATAGAAACGTCCGTCCATTCTGTTGACTGATTCAACGTAAAATGTTAAAAATTTCAGAGGAGTTTGTTCAAAGTTTATTGGAAATCGGTTGAGTCTACAGTACTGGTGATTACTTCGGGCCTCTGCTGATGTGTTAAAAGTTATCGTTTTCGTTCCATTATGATTTTACTATTAACGTCAGTACTAAAGAATGATTATACGTTATCGAGATCGTGAAATCTTGAACATCATCTGAATTCTTTTTGATAGACTCTTCAACTAGCTCCTTCTAAATGTATTTTCAGACTCGAATTTCTCCGTCTTAAATATTCGTCTGTAACGCACGACCAACAGTTGCAGTCCGGTCACAACATCCGGATACAGGCACGCAGGCCATCAATTGATGAGAGATGATATTAGATGATAATATGTGGCATATTTCATCGCAGTCGTTTGTTACTAACACGCATGCTTTCGAAGTTCTCCAGAGAGGGCAGCTAATAATTTGTTAGTTTCAGTCAACCATCTCGTAATGAAAACTGTATAGTTAGTTCGAAGTTATTGAAGTATCCGTAATGTGGGTAAATGCGTGCTGAAAACACATTGTGCGCAGACATCGTGTTGTGTAAATAGATAAATGAAAATTACTAACACTGGTCACTTACTCACATATTTCGTACCTCTGTCGTGTGGTTAGCCGTGAAACGGGTGAGTAGATCGCATTTGGCACAGCTTTCTCATTGTTCGAGGAAAGCCTGCTCACTCATAACTGACTATATACTTCATATTCCCGTAGGGTCTTCAGCCAGTGCCTCTCGAAAATGAACACCAGACACTGTTTTTAGCTGTTGTTGGAACATGTCAGCAGCACACCTCTTTGTTGCGACTGGAAGTTAGAGGCTGGCCCGTTTATCTGAGGCAACCATGTTGATCACGGCGACATTAAAATCGCATAAGGCACAACTAAAGTTACATGTGCAAATGCTCGGCAACCTTTGACTGGGCTTAATGATTTGATCATCCAATCCCTTGAGTGCGGGTAGTAATTGTCACGTGTGCCCCAACTGTCAACCACATAATTTGGATATCTCATTGATTTCAGACCGTACACGCGATTGTTTAGGTCACATGTTGTGCATTATTTCAATACTGGTAAGTAATCGAAGAGTGAGGATGATATTTTAAAAAAACAATCGAAATCTATCACAGCTTTCACATTCCGGTAGGTCTTTCGGTCAGCTTTATTGCTCTTCATTCTTGCGTGAGTCCGTCAGTAGCGTACATCCTGATCATTCTTTGGATTTTAACTCAAGTTGTGTTTTTTGAGGAAAATTTCCCGAAAATTTAAATGACCCTTGTTCAAAATATTTCGATCAAAACTTTCAACCATTTGTCGGTGAGAGCTGTTTAACTGATACTGAGTTGGTTGTTTTTTTTGTGTGTTAATAAACAGACTGCATGTAATAAATGTTTTCCGGTGATAACGCACTACTTTCCGTTAAACATTTTTAGCCAATAACGACATAAATTTCGCTTATTTTCCAAAGTAAACTAGTTTGTCCGTTCACAATGCGTTACCGTGATAAACTTCACGATATCTGTTCCACATCGAAAATTAAGCACTTCAGAGAGGGAGTGGTTATAACACAGTGACCAAATGATGCTTCAGTAAGTCTGGACTGCATCACTGGCACTTGTGATCACGTAAACCATATTGCAATTAATGCATAGGATACAGTTTACACATTCTGGGAAGATTTTTTTATAGACCACCAGAAAGTTGTTCAGGGGGGTGGAAGATATTTGTAAAATTAAAATATACGTAATTTTGGATCACTGTGGGAGAAACATAGAAGAAGACTTCAGCAAAAACATCAACCCAACCAAGTGTAGCAATCAGACAATTAATCTTTCTCGTGGAGCCTCCAGTATTCCTGGCCAGTCGTACTGGTGAGATGAAAAGTCTTTATTACACCTACACAAAAATTATTTGAAAAAATATTTGATCACGGGAATTTTTTGAAACTTTTTCATCAATTCGGAGATTTGATGAACGAAAAGGATTGGCCAGTTTGGATTTACCGTTCTGGAAAACTTCCTAGTAAAATCGTACTGATGATAACTATTGATCCAGAATCTGTGAATACGTTGGCCACTTGCGCTACATTCTCAACAAGGGAGAACAACTGACGTCAGTTACTGGTTGGTTAACTACGTAAAAGGTAGTGTTGTTTCAGGAAGGGGACATCATCGCACACCTGGGTATATCTCCAAACAGGCGGTGCGAGTTTACAAGTTAAAATGTTCGAGCAACAAACAAACAAGCAGAACTAAATACAAATCAATCGAACGATTGAACGTGTTGGTTTTTTCATTAGAAGGAGAGATCGATAAAAATCCATGCCGCACGACGTTTATTGCGTCTAAATCACTGTTGTCGGCACACGCACCCTTCATCTGGATCCTACTGTCTTGCGGCTTCCGATGAGTTCGTTCTAAAACAACAGCACCGATCTTATTGTAATATTACTGCTCTGTGACTTCGTTGCAGTCCGCAGTTGCAATACGTTCACAGCGGTGAGGCTTTTAACAAAACGTTTAACCCGTACGCACACTGCGACGACTTTTGGCGGCATTGAAAGTTTTGTGCCTAATCTGTGCGTCAGAATTTTCATCTTCATGAAGTCAGCACGTTTTGATTAAGTTTTACTTCCTCCGTCAAAGCTTGAGTGTGTGGATGCGTGTGGTGAGTGAGTTTTTAGTTTAAAAAAAGTTCTGGATGACATTTAATATCGTTCTTAGAAGTTATTCCCGTATAACTTCACTTGGGTAATTTCGGCTTCTCCGTTTTAACATGTTCTATATTTCGAGCTCGAACTGCATCCATTACAAAAAGACAGTCTTACAACGTCGTGAAGATGGTGTCTATTGAGGAACGCAACTACCGAACTCGACAAGGAAGGACGTGATTGCTTTAATCGCTTAATCAAATGTGATATACCGTTTCAGGTATACAAGCGAATACATGTACGCTGGCCGCACACCGAGGCAAATGGTAAACGAGAGTATACATTTTTCAGTACAGCAGTGACTGAGAAAACTGGAGACACAAACCAATGAGCACATTCTAAAATGGCTTTGTAATGCCGAAACTGCCGTTGCTCGAAGCGCGATCCCATAGAAATTACAAGAGACGTGCCATCGAGTCTGTTATGATATTGCATTTCATATCATATATCACTATGGGAGAAAGCAAAGTCTACGATTTGCAGAGGCCGTTGCCATTCATCAAACAAACCCGGTACTATTGTAGCGAGAAGGTGTCCAGTACAGCACAACCTTTAATGTCCAATACGCTAGTCCTAATACCACACGAGCGCTCGCTTTTATTAATCATCATTCCGGACCACAACACCCCCATTTTTCCGCTCATGCACTTCTGCCCAGTTTATGTGCGTGATCGGCGCCGTCTATCGGGAGGTTTTCTGCTTGCCATTCTTCTCCTGTTGGTCCAATTTCGTTGAGCGATGACTCGTCCGGTTTCTCTTGTTCTCATCCATCTATCTCCATTGGCCTCTGAGCGTAGTCCACGACTACTTTGCGATATTTCTGCGAATGTTGGAATAATCGCGCCTCCGATTTCGCCGTCCCTTCTATTTTCCCTGCCATGTCTCGCCCGTTGGTCTGACCCAGTCGAGCAATGAAGCATCCGGTCGCCCCCGGCGTCTCCGATCCGCTCGTTGTGGGGTTTTGGACGTGCCTCCCCCGCGTTGAGGTATTCCGCCGAGTGTTGGAATACCCATACCTCCAGCATGAGTACCCACCACGCTGTGTTCGGAAACGAATGGTTGTCAATTCCTCCCCCTCCTCAGTAATTTTGTCCCAATCCCGAAAACTTTCTATTGTTCTGAACGTGTTCTTATTACTTTCCACCATGCGCCCGTCCGACAACTTTGTTTCTAGTCAGGTTTAAAAGTACTTATTAAGATTCCCTTCACTCCTCACTTAACTACCCATGGACATTTGACCTTGTAACATGAATGTCCTTATCAGCTTCCTGTTGCATCATCTGCACGCCCTGTCGTCCAGACTCAGGCACTCTGACCTCGTTTTTGTTGCCATGCCTACTTCCTCTTTATTGGATTCACTAATTTTTGCTGACAGCGTGCTGGAGGTTGTATTGTGTGTTCAGTGGTCGAAATACTTTTCATCAACTTTGGATTTGTTTCCCACAATTTCAATCTTCAAGTGTTTTCAGAATTTGATCTATTTTATTTCTTACCATAATCCTGTTTATATCTTGGTTCCAGGAAGACCACAATCTTTTGGTAACGAAATAACTGTCGGTTCGTACGTACCAAATGGCTTCTGCAATTCAGCCGCCAGACCGTTGTGAAACGGACTGTTCTGTATCAAAAAATTGCTCACTATCCTTTTGATTTATGCTTGAATATTTTCGAAAGCAGTCTGCGCAAGTTTGTGCTCGAATTAAAGCTTCGGGTTTCTGGTGAATGTTCGAAAATTTAGGCCATTTAATGAGGAGTTCCATTTTTATTCGCGTATGCGGTCAAGCTCAAACTATGCTGTGTCCAAAGATAATCAAACTCACAATTCTAAACAACAATTTTTTATAGACTCGCCTTTCCAGTTAAATTCCTTAATGGGTCCGGTGTACTGTACTTTTCGAGCCTTACATTATGGCTGAATATAAATGGCATACTAACTACATGCGTAAAAAGACACTTAACCTGTTCAGTTTAAAGTCATACTTAGAGTGTTATTCATATTATAGATTGCAAACAACCGGACTGAACCAACAGAGCAAATACCATTTAATAACCACTTTTCGATGTAACAATGTCAATCAAGGTAAAAACTCTACAAGATTACCGTGATTTTCCAGAGAATTTCTGTTAAAACTGACAACCAAATTCAGTCTCCAATCAAAACAAATTATTTAAAGTGAGGTCCTGAATCAACATGCATCCTCACATTCCAGGAATTAAAGCTTACAAATATTTAATGATACAAATGTGCTACATGTCACGAATTGAGAAACAATCTGCATGCACAGAACAATCAAATGTAATGACGAATGATTTATTAGAATACAATATGGCACTCGTAAATGTGGACCACGTCATTAGATTAGCTGTTAAAGCGGATAATCGCACGGTATTCATGTAGTACTGGTTGCTGTGAAGCTTCCTTTTTTCCCTCAGATGATAGCGTTAACGAACGGTTGTTTAGTAGGTTAGATCATAATTTATTTATTGAAAGTGTGAAGGTAGTGCTGAGTGTGTCAACTGCATGTAACGAAAATGCAAACCAGGACAATGCAATAAATTAGATGAACCACATTAATTGTTGCATAGCTCAGTAAATGAAGTCTAAGTAGACAGTTTCCAGCATCGTACGAGGAAAAGAAGCATTCAACGCCAGCACACGTTGGGTTTTCTCTCAAGAAGAGGATTGCAGTGCAGAATTATTTCACGCAAATTTGAAGAACTGCTGTACATGAACTATGTGTCCATCAGACGTTTTGTTTATACACAGTTACCTGCATGAATTAGGGATGTTGCGTACGTCAGCCTCTTCTCCGCCATGGGAGTAGGATCTGGGTGCAGGAAACGAATTATTTGGCGCTTAATCAACAATGCGGCCTGTTCTTTTAACATCCACATGAATGGGGAAACAACGGTTGAGCGACGTATAAAAAAGAAAGCGGACATCTCAGTTAGATTCACTAAAGGTGATTCAAAACGAAAAGCAGCGTGTGTTTCAGCCTGGAAATGGCTGTGTCTCGTGAAGGAATTCGGCCGACGAGAAATTGATTGCAAGGCAAATTGTACAACAGGCTTCAAAAGTTGTGAGCATTTGCGTTGGCATCGAACCAGGTTTGCTTTTTGGATTTGAATACTTTTCTTGAGACAAACGTTCTCCTTTTTCTAGAGGTAGCGTTGAACGTACGCAGTATGAGTGGCAGGACTACGTTATTCCGTACAATGTGTCGCAGGGAATGCCAATTAGATAGGGTTGACATTCAGTGACAGATAACTTGTCCCCGAATTAACCTGACAAGAACTTGTTATGTGACGCTAATACTCGTTTTCTTAACAGTGACAATTTGGTGGTCAGTTTTATGAATGTGGGTATGTTGGGACATCGGAAAGACTGTTGTATTTTACAAACCACCCTCAACCAAATCGGCTGACTTACGCAACACAGTTACTTTGGGGAAGGGATCCAATAGGCATGATTAATTTTTGGCATTCGAGTTTTCCAATTGATTTCTTCAGTTAAACTAGTGCTGGTGGTCATTCTCAATAACCAGGACCCACCCGATTGCAAAATATGTAGATGCGATATTTTGTACGTATTTCAAATCAGCACAGGGATGTAGATGTTTGCGCTCGGATGTTGAACTGACGAGTTCTAATACGAACCTGGTTCATACATTAACGAAGGTTCATCAGCAAAATAGCAAATAGGGTAAGTTGAAATCTTCTGAAATCCACACTTATGTGACAGATAGAAATTAAACTCATCAGTGACGAATCACTTCCTATCTGACGGTGCCTACCAGGGCAAATTTGTTTGAGCCTCTCTCTTGAAATGCAGCAAGAACTTCGAATATCTGCAAAAAGAAGTCACCCATTGTTTAAATTTTTCTGTTCTACGTCACATAGTTGAGGGGGAATGTTATTCGGGTCAGCCGTCAGTTTTGTGTTCTTTCCATGGACAGGTGGGCAGTTAACTCAATGCCTTTGACCTTCGGTGTTAAGGGATGACGTTGATTGGTTAGGGTGGGAACAATCCAGTAGATGTCCATGGGTCTGCTGATGTACATAAATAATGGGAGCTCATATCAACTACAGAATCAACCAAACGTATTTCGTGAAGGTGCTTTTTTTATAATTATTTATTATCAGATTTCTGCTCTCTTCGTATTTGGTTCCAAGGTCACCACGACAGTTTCTCTAGAAGTGCACTGGATAGTGAAGTCAATTCCCATTTAATCCGCTCGGAAACTTCAAGGGAAATCGACTACGACCTAATCGGACATTACATTTAGACCACGTAGTTGGTAATGGTTCCGCAACCACCTAGTTAAGCTTACAAACAAGAAAATTCCGCAATTCTACCAATTCTGGGAATACTGTTCACGAATGAGTGAGGATGATAGACAAACACTGATCTAAAATGAGCTGTCCGATTATGGGAACTAAACAGCCTTCACCTGCGTCCGCCTGCGGTGACGAACTCCAACCAACAGTAACAGGGGATTTCCGTTTTATATTTATTGAACATCACTTACAACTGATCACAGTTGTTGCATTCCAGTATAATGACGGAAGGGGCTGACTGAAATATCTGTGGCAGAAGCGATCAATTGCGAATGATATTCATCAATATATCGACCATCACTGTTTCTCCTTTAATGCCGCATCAGATAACTGGCATCCCATAAACTTCCGGAAAAGATCGGGTGCCCGTAATCGCCAGATCTAAATATGGTTGTGGATTTACATTTACTCACGTTTTGTAGTAAGCCACCCACATATTGACGGCACCATATACTCCATTCCAAATGACGTTTGAGCATCACAGTTGGAAATGTACGAAGTCTATTTGTAAAATGTTTACATGAATCTGGTTATCGGATAGAATCCATTAAAGCATTCCGAATCGCTTGCCCATTACGTGTTCGAAAATAGATTGTTGTGAACTTATATCCACCCGGATGATGCGTCACATGGATGGATTACTTTTCCTATTCTTGTTGCTTCTTCTTTGCTGTTTTGTATTTGTTATCACCATTTACGACCACGTGATTGGAGGATGATTTATCATGTTGGAAATTTTGCTTGTGGGCGTTCACACGTCAAAACGTTTGTATGTCATCTTGTGTAGGTAACTGAAATGGGTGAACGAAATGTTGCTTAAGCGTAAATCTCAGATGACGAAAATTACGTTCACTGAAAAGGAAGTAACAGAAAGGATTCTGACTCTGTTTTTTCTGACATTCAACCAAGACTTCACTTGAACATTATAGACTATTATATGAGTTAACAACTTTCCGTTTTGTACTAGAATGTCAAAGATTTCATTTAGGTCACAGCGTTGATAATGGGACACAGGCGCAGTGTACACGTACCATGTAAGAAAATTTGCAATACCACTAAATCAGAAAAGCATAACCAACAGTTAGACCATCGTTTCGTGCTTGCATTCTTCTCTATGTGGTGACTTCTTTTGGCGCGTTTTTGAAGCGTCACACAAGAAGAACTGTTTGTTAAGCACAGCGATATAATTCACTTGTTAAAGTATGCCGGGATTTCACATATATACTTGATTGGATTAGATCATAACCAAAATTCAGCTCCGTGATAGACAGTGCTTTGAGGTGACTACGGAAAGATCCATACCGCAATTGGGGATACATTGCGACTGACTACTTTCAGCACGATCGGGCTTGTTGTCATTCCAATCTTATCGTAGAGAATCACATTGTTCCATTCAATTGACGGATTTCTTTTGAGGTTGTTAATGCAATTAATCCTGGTAGTTCGTGATGATTCACTTTCTTCCGAAATCTGTGATCAGTTGCTGGGGGTGACGGAACCCGATAGCAGTAACATACGGTCGTTTACATACTAGCAACTCAAGTAGATCAAGACAATGCTTACACTGTGCACATCTTCTGTCTTATTGGTCGGATTATACACTGAAGCCGTGACAGTATGCTTTCAAGATTAAACATACCCGGCAGAGGCGATTATAAAATTCACTGGCTCATGCTCAAATGGTGTCAGCCGCTTTCACTAGAGACTCAGATGGGTTTGACTGAGATCCTGTTTTGGTCAGTTTCATTTACAGATAAGGAAAACATGGGCGGAGTTCTGTTTTCCATGCTGACCTTACGAAAATGTTTATGATCGGCGTGGTGAGCTGTGAGAATTTGGAACTGTAATATATATAGATTATCCGGAGATGCGCGACGTATCAAAAGTATTCATACCGTCTGGCCTGACCATGTGCTGTGCTAATACATTAACACGAAGGAGATTAGAAATGACTGTCTAACTCTCACATTAACTGAACGTATGAAGAATTCGTAAACATATACTCAGTGCATCGGACGTCATGATGAATTACCAAACTTCCGACGGCTGGAAATAACCAGACATTACTATTACATGGTGAGAGCTCCGGTACATCCATTATTTGATAATACGCAGTATAGGAGATTTTCACCTTTCAAATTCGCGTTAGGCAAATTTGCAAGTACTCACTTAGTTGCGTGTTTCGCAAGCACTGGAAACACAATACAGTGCGTATATTCTCTGTCAACTGTGGGTTACCAGTGTGGTGCCACAACAATCCAATTCAAGTTCTAGATACCACTTGTAAACACATATATATTAATAAAGAATGAGCGCGAACAGATCAAATGCGGCACAGGTGCCAACTTATACTCATTTACTCAATGTACTTTTAGCTTGCACCTAAGTATAAAACAGTCACATAGTCACCAGCCCTTTTTCATAAAGCGGAATAATGTCGCTTCATTCACACTCTAAAGGGGTAGAGTTCGGGCGAATTCCGTTACCATCCTCACCGAGACTGACAGAGTAATTTTTAAGTGACGCCCACGGAATACACAGACGGCTAATCTGCAAAACCAGGTCCTTGCAACATTCATCTGCGTTAAAAGAGATCAACTTTCAATTGGAACCACATGACCTAACCCCGACCGTCACTGCTCTACGGCTTAGAAGTTAACATACGAAACGGGTGAAATATTACCAAAAACCGAAATTGCCAATCATCCACCGGTTGTTGTGAAAAAATAAACGTCGAAATGATAAAATTTTGAGATATTTCTCTCGAACGGAAAACACGGAACTGCTGGACAATTAGTATTAACCTTTTAAAAACCACGGGTGGCAAATGCATGCTTGTTTTGATATTCCTCGACTGACAGTTTTAGCAAAATGTCATATCGAATGTCATTCGTGAAAAATGAGCTACAAAAGCCTAATTAGATGAAAACAGAAGAAATCGAGTTTTATGGCTGTATGGTCATTTGGATCTATCAGACGTTGAAACAAAATGTGGAAATTTACCAAACCAGTATTGCTTATGCATGGATTACTAGTTGTCTGTATAGCTTTGCTATCGGTCGGCATAAACAGTTAAATATATTCTGTGTACACAGCGATGTTTAAAAACGTTACTGACAATAATGCAGCAAAAGCTTACTCGGATACTTGTCTGTAGGTTACATTTTGAAGCTTTTTTGGGTAATCCACTGTGAAGGCATCAAAAGCAAGTTATTTTACTACAGACTGATGAGGTATCGATTCAAGTTCAAATTGTTAACGCATTCAGTGCCACACGTTACAGCATTGTTCAATTGTTCATGATCCCGAGGTATGAGTGTAGAAAATTATTTCACGTGACCTAAATGCTGTTAAACCAGCGTGAAATCTGTAAGGCGACCAATAGCATTTTGAGTCTTACACGTTATTTGGCGTCAGCATCCTGGTGAGAAGACCTAGACGAATATGAATGTTTTACTCAACACTTCGTAACCTTTGAATTCAAGGCTGAAAGCAGGAGCACTTCCTTCATTTTCGTGCAAGTTGACTTAGTGAAATCTCGCGCAAATGGCCAGAAAATTTTCGTTCGATGGAAGACTTCATCTGGTTGATGTTCAAGCCCGACCCGCACAGAGCGCATCTTTCCTCCACTCGTTTACCTTAAGGTTGCAGCTCTAACGACTTTCAAAATGACTGGGTATCACTGACTGTTTGTTGCATAACTGTTGCCTTTGGACGATCTCCCCAGGGCTACTCCCATTCGGTTGGATCCCTCGGATTAAAAGAGATTATTAGATCGGCCTCTCTCGTGTAAAGTCGCGTTAGATTTTAGCTTCTGTGACCACTGGTCACTATATGGTATGCATCTATCGATGGGGATTAAAACAGTGATACATGCTTTCATCATGCTAACCTGGTGACCACTGCACTGGTGGGTTCACGTTGAGTTAAACAAAATTCTTTTATTTGATATGTTCAGCAACATTAACTCTGCTACAAGCAAAGATCAAACTCAAACCTTTTCTCACAAATGAATCTGATCAAACGTGAGATGGCAGGTTGCAATCGTGCTTACTATGACGTACATCATGCATTGTTCCAACTGTTCCCAACATGAAAATATGAGTGGGAGTTCAAACAATTAATGAGGCCTGGGCACACTCCACTGCTAAGTTACAACTAAAACTAATATTGAGTCTGGCGCCCTATATGGCGGGGCTGGGTTGAGCACTCTACCCAAATGAGGAAATTATTATCGAACATGAGTGCAGTTTGGATCTAGCCAAACAAGTACTATCCAGAACCGGCCTATGTAATGTTGGAACTACTCTAGGCAAACTGATTTTCTAATACATTCATTTGTCAGCAACATATGTAATGACTTATAAAGTTGCTCATCTGGCACATTTTTTTCTGGTGTTCCCTTGAGAAAGTAAGTTATCAAAGTTTACTTATTCTTACAGTTGCAATAATCAGAGTGCAACCGTTCACCTCTCTTACTCACACACTTGTAACCATGGGATCAATTCAGTCTGTGTGCGAAACCATTGATCCCGTGTTTCACCGTTCCTAAACAGTGGACGTTCTAATTTCACAGACTTAACTTTACGCACAGTAAGAAGTAAGTGCCAAGTCGGCAATGGCAGAATCAACTGTTTTTTGAGTATGTACATAATTCACTGAATGTTTGTAGGAGTATGTTACCAGTCCATTTATGTTTAAACTAACTGTGATTGTGTGAGCATCAGTATATACCAAAACACACCGGGATCTGAACATACTAAAAAATTTGAGAACATTCCGAGCTAAGACAACTCAATCCTGGATGGCTAGGCGGGGAGTTGAATGATTTGAGTTGAACACTACTGATATTAGACCCTCGCTTTTCAATCCAGACAGACTTCTGAACCATCCCATCAGTAGCGTGCATCCTTATCACGGCAGGGAACAAACCCTGGCTGAACCATATCTCTCGTGCTATGACTCGTCAAACTGTTAATGAGAGTCACCTGACCAGTTTGTGTTTGTACTGTTCTTACACCGATGTCAAACTGTTTGCCATTAGACGCATTTTAGAAGATACAGCGATGTTTCACCATGGTGAAAATATAGTTATCATACTGGTAAAATAAATAAGCTGACAGCTTACGAAAAATTGTTCCCACAATATATCGCCAATGGTTAAGATGTGATAGAACCTAGAAAGGAAGTGCGTAGGATTGTATGCCACCTGGGTTGCTTACGTGTTGATGTCCTTAACATCGTTTGCTTGTTTTTATTGTAAAGCATTTCGGGTTAGAAGCGGTGTTTCTGCCAGTAACTACAAAAATCTATTTGCTCTCTAAATTTCTTGCGTGGTTGATGTTTTCTTCATCTTTTTACTCCCAAGTGAAGATTGCACAGTTCGGCTTGTCTCCATAAAGAAACCTGAACCAAGTTATCACAGTTGTTAAACTTTATGTTGATAACTGTAGGTTCTTGCTGATATAATCGCATACTTTTGAATATTTCCGTGAATTTTTTGACAGTTTAGTGAATGAGGAACAGCATTTTAAGGCGTTCGAGAATCGTGAAAATACCACTTATCTATTTCAATGCCCCACCGTTTGTTGACAAACAGGTGTAAAACGCAGTGACGTAAAAAGCATGATATACATGTTGAAATTAGATATCAAACGTGCCAACTTAAAATCAGTTAATTTCAAAAAATATATCGGCTGCATTCTATTCCATACTGAATGTTTGTTATTTTGTTATTTAAGGCTCATTTTCAGCAGTTAATTTGCTACACATGTGACATGAACATTACTTGTTGACCTCTGATACAAAGTCCGTGAAAATGGTAAAAATTATCAAATGAACTGATAATGTAAAATTGAAATAACTATAATGTTTGATGAAATTCGTGAGTCCCTCCTGAATTACGGCTAATAAATTTTAGTTAAACCTGTTCGTGTTTCTTGACAGGAATTTTAAATAAAATGCCTAGTTAGAAGATAGAGAAGCAATCGATAAATGTGGACACTCATCTGAATAACGGCAATCGGTATCTTTACACTAAGCAAGTGCTGCACACATGCATGCAGCTATGATTGTCGTCCATGCGAAAGCACACTTTCTAGGTGAGATGCGCTCCATATAATTTAAATGCACCCTCATTAATTAATCCCACGATCTGTGTTTCGGCGGTGTAAGTAACTGTCATTACTTCATCGTAAATTAAGTTCGTAAATCAAGTTTATTCATTCAAGAACAAAGCATTGGTTACGGAGACAAATGTTTTATGCTATCCTTAAATCATGATTGTTGAAATCTGTGCACCTACCATACTCAAGTCTATGGATCGTGGTCATGGAACGCAAAAACTAGCACAGGATACTTTTTGTACTAGCAAGATTAGTAATATTAATGTGATTCATGCGGAGACTTTCCAGAGTAACCAATAGATTCTGCCTATATATTTGTTTTATAGTTTTGGGGGCATGGTAATACCGCACTTAAAAGTTCCGGTAGGACGAATCTGAATGAGTGGACCGGTGTGCAACATATTCATTCTGTGATAATGATGAGAGCTTCATCAAACCCTGGTATTTCACTTGCAAATAAGCTACTTATAGAAATCTGACAGTTATTAAAATCACTCTCAGTGTTCTGATGTATACCATACTTTTTTCCGTAAAGCATCGCCAGGTGCCCTAATTTCAGTGATTTTATCCAACTAAGCTTATTTAGTTTGGTTGGAAAAGCGGTGTTCTTTTTACAATTGTCTCCAACTTGTCTGCACAAGGCAATATTTTTACTGTCTGGACAAACCAACAGCGGCGCGCTCCCTGAAGTTTTGTGTATTTCTGACTGTATGCTTGATGTTTTCTTGTTCATCTTAAGAATTGTTGATAAATAGAGCAACAGATTAAATGTAATCGTGAATAATTGACGATTGGCAATTTGACAGACTGCGCCTGAATGAATGCCAATTATACTGATTGCTACAGACAAGGGTTGAAACTTCGGTTGAGCTGATCCAACAAAAAGAGTACTCCAGACAGATTATTGCAACTTTACTGAGCCAGACGTATGTGTCTACTGAAGATGAAATTTGCCAACGAGAAAAGGGCAAACGAAATGTTCAAACGACCGCCAAAAGTCATTGCTCAGTACTTATTACCTTTGGGGAAACAGTCTTTGTTTCCATGAGTCTTAATTAGAGCACCCAGACGATTTTAGTTATCCTTAGGAAACGTTGCAAGAATTAACGACTAACAACCCTTTTGTTTGAGTTGTATTTTAATTCAATCTTTTGAATGCCTACAGTCTGTTTTGTATTTTGTCATCCCGTGTGCAAAAGTAGTCACTGTTAATCTATACTTGGTTTAGCAATAGCATCCAGAAAACTCCACCGACTCAAGCATAATTGTGACTCAAATTGATTAAGAAGTACGACGACTTTTTAATTTGGAAAATTTGAACAATTTTGAAAAAAAATGTGTAACTATTTTTTTCAGAACAGCATGACAAGTTCAATAAATGTGACTTAAGTCATACTTTACCCCATCGAAATTCACGTCATTTTGACTTTAAGAGTAGAAAACCAAGTCATTGGTTTACTTATCTTACCTAATCAGCCTATAATCAATAATCGATACAAACAACCCAAATAACAAGGAAGAACGAAGCAATAATTCTGTTTCTTTCCACATACTTCCGTTAACCTTGTTTATGTTAACATATCTGTAAGTTAAATGAGCTAGCTTACATTTGGTAAGTCATTTACACATCATTTTCACGGTTTATTCCTGACTCAAATGAGATCAAAGGCTAATATAGATGTCCTAAACAGTTGCAGAAACTGTTAAATTTCTGTTTGCTTCAACATCCCAAATGCCAGTATGATTTTACAGCTAACTACCTATTGAGTAAATAACTAACTCCAGCATTTGCCCTACTGATAATGGGATTTGTGAATGAACTTCAGCACGTTTTCCTAACTCTTGGGGGCTAGCAATCGCGGCACCAGTAGTGTGCTGTTTATGAGTTGTGACCATTGAAACATTACTGCATTTTTATTAAGCTTTTATATACGATCATTAAACGTATTTTATCTTTGTACTCAAGAGATGAACTGAATAGTCCGTTTGATGTGCTTCACAACTACGACCTCGCAGCGTCCGATTTCAATTTTTCTTTCGATAGATCTTAAAAATTTTGTAGCGTTTTGCTTCCAACATATATGAGTCTCTGGTACTCATATTCTGTCTCAATTATATCGTAAGATATGTTGAATGTTTAAATCCACGAATTTTCTGTAACGGTTGCCACCACATGTATTCTGGTGGTGTTAAATAGCGTAGTAGAAACGAAAGAGAGCAACCGGGCATCAGGTGATCAGGAGCATCAGGGGCTATTGATTTAAAACCTAGGCTATTTGTAGTAACACTGGCTTGATTTTATTGGATGGCAAATACTATGAATAAGATGTTGGTAATTGTTGTACCGATATATTTCAGAGGATTCCGTGTAGCAAGAGTTTAAAAGAAATTGACATCGATTACCGAGTTAAGCTTTCTTAATGATCCGATTCCAACGGTAACGATATAGTTATCATATGGAACATTTTTCCGACAAACAGTCAACTTTCAATTGAAAGTAGACCCGTTGTTTGGAGAGCTTTTGCCAGTTTCCTTGGAAAACACTTTATTCGAAATAAGTGCTGATCTCCTGCTTGTTCTACACATTACGTTGAAAAGCTATCGATGATAGGTAATGAAGAAAATTCTTAATAATTTAGTTTTATCTAGTGACGCATATTAACAATTCGTGCGCAAATTGTACCCAGAAAAGTGAAAATTTCGTGAGTTTTTCCAGAGATTTTGCTGCAAGAGTTGAAAGTAAACGGTGTTCACAGAATTTGAAACCTTTCTTATGAATGACGGCAGTTCTTGAATTCCTGTCACAGTTGCAGCTGAAGTTCCAGTCGTTTGACCTCAGTCATTATTTTCGTGATAACCTGTGGTTTTCCCAAGCTTGTGACGCATTTTGTACCACATTTGATTCGCTTGATGATAACCAAATATATTCAGAATCTACCTTGGAATATGCGTGAAGTACATAGCTTATTTTAGCTCTGTACTAGCTGTACGTTTTCACCATTCATATATCAGTCATTTTTAACCTTAGTCACTACAGCTATTGTCATCAGCTTTTCAGAAGTCTGAGAATGTCTAGCACATAGTAATGGTCAAGAGGTGATGAGAAAACCCAAAACGTTGTTAGGCCTACGTGCTGAGTCGAAGTAAGCAATTTATTTTGACCTGTTGCCTTCGGCAATCACAATTTTAGCGTATCCGACAACGAACGCTTTCCCAAAGACTATCTGGACGGATGTTTGTGCATATGGCGCAAAATGCACGCTTGTTGACCCCAATGAAGTGTGAAGTGTGAATTCCTTTACAAATACATTTATTTGGTGTAAAATTTCATCAACTGCCATCAGAGGCATACCGTAGAACTTACAACTGCAAGTGAAATACATCATCTTTTAGCACAGCCTTTATCTCTACGTACTTGATAATCAATCAGTCTGGTGGCAGCTCACGCACTAAGTAGCATTTATGTTCCGAATTAACGCGACCAACTATCTGTTGATTTTAACAAGATGAGTTCGAAGGTCTGTTTGAAACCTATCCGATGTCCACAGTGTCCTGGGTGAAAGCCAACACGTTTTGATTAAGTTTGTTTGTCACATGGATTCGGCTTTAACAGTTGGTTTTTTGAACTACAAGTTATCTTTATGGCCTTTCTTTGGGGTTATTATTGCCAAGCACTTTTCACGGTCAGTGTGAAATCTTTTCAAGGTGATGGACAGGATGTGACTGATCTGTGTTCACCAAAGTAGCGAAGGTCAACTTAATGTTTTGAGATCACATATTACGGTTAGGTAATCTGATTGCGGTCAGTCCAGCGGTCGCCAGAATGTTTTAAAGGAATGTTTCTGGTTGGATGTTGGAACAGTTGGACACAGCCCGGAATGCGGTGGTGACGTCTGTGTCAAAAAATGTGCAACAATGATGGTAATTGGATTACAAGCTGGCTGATTTTCCCTGATCAGCTTTTGCGAGTATCTGGTCGTACGACCAACGTATTCTGCAGTACAACAACGGCCTGTAAATGAGTGCACGAGCATTCATTGATTAAGGCTAGTCTTGTCGTGGACCAATTCCCCAGGGTCGCCGGTGGAAAGATACATAGAGACGACTAACAGATACATCGGTCAAATCACTCTGCCACAGTATCCCATTTAGACGGAGGTATTATTATAGACCATTCTTTTAGCTGTGGACATCTCTTCATGCGGAATTTTAACCAACGTATTCGAAATGATGAACCACCCAAGAAAGAACTGAGAACAGGCGGAAAGGCTTAAATAAGGTGTACTCTGCAGAGTTCTTTCGACCGACATCATCGGTTGCGACAGATGTACTATGATCAATAGGCACGCAGGTAGTAAGCTTTAAGGAGATCCCATTGTTACCCCATTGAACATAAACTGAACAATGGAGTGCGCCGCAAACTAAATGCTTCTAGACGGAATGTCTGCGATCCACGTACGCTTTACGGTTGTTCCACCTGATCACACAAGACATTATTTTTCTCACCAACGTAACATTTGTGAATAGCAAAGCTGCACCAAATGAACCTATGTGCCGAGTGATTGTAACGAGCATGGAGGAGGTAGGTGAATGGTATATGCAAGCAGTCTATCAAAAAGGGTACATTAAAGCGAAACCACAGTTCTGATGACACTTGGACATTAGATTTGTGTTCGCGAAGTGCTTTACTGGAATTACTTTAAGAAAATTTCAGCACGAATCCCATTAACTACTGTTGGACGGGAAATACCGTAGCAGTTGCAAAGTTTGTGCGTTAATTCAAAATGCACAATACTTCGTGATAAACGTATATGAAACATTTTTTGCAATCAAGAATCTGTTTGCAGTTTGATTTAATGAACTTTGGAAGGAGAGTTGTGAGCGTCCTTCTGGGTTATCACTTTTTACAAGTAACAAAACCTGGCACAAATAGGTTAGCCCAGAATGCTTGTTGTAAAAAATCAGGTGGCAATCACTGATAGTATTAGTTGAATGATTGAAGAAAGCTGGTCAATTGCACAGTTTTTCGTAAACCTACAACTGTTTTACTTACCCCGAAAACTTTTTGTACGTATTATTCAAATACGTTTCAAAAGGCAAGAGTGAAAACTCAGTGTCATTGTATGGTGGATTATCAAACCAAAGTGCGGGCAGGTACGTCCACAAGCCCACAACAAGCGGATCGGGGACAGCATCGGTGATCGGGTGAGTCATCGCTCAAGTGGATCCTACCAGCGGACGAGACTTGGTAGGGAAAATGGGATGGATGACCATATCGAAGGCGTGATTACTCAAACACCCGGAAGAATATCCGGACGTCGTCAGAGGATACGGTGAGAGGTCACAGTAGTTAGATCGCGGACAGCGCGAGTGAGTGAACGAGCCACCGCCCAACGAAATCAGCCCAACGGACGAGGAATCGCAGCTGGAAAACGTCCTGTCAGAAGGCGTTGAACAAACAAACCTGGCCGAAGTGCACACATGTGAGCGGAAACCTACGGTGTTGTGAGCCTGAGTTCTGACTCACAAACGCGCGTTTGCGCGCAGCATGAGAACTAACAAGTTGGACAATAAAGAGTGTGTTTTACCGAACGTCTTATATCCTACTGCGGTATTCTACGGTTTGTTGAAATTTTCTGTTCCAAAGTCCAAATGTGAAACTTCCGAGCTCCCGGTGTGGCTTCGTAGCTCAGCTGGTAGAGCGCTTGCCGCATTGAGGCATGCTGTGTCTGTCGCTGGTTCGAACCCAGCCGAAGCCCTGACTTTTCACAGTTGGGTCTCATCTAAATTTCCTGGTCGTTGATTTTCCCTTTAGATTGCTTCCAAACTCACCTGTACTCTCCACTTTAAGAGTTTTTGCATGTTTCAAAGCTTGCCAAGCACCGGTGCACGCGGAATTCGCTCTTTGCTTTCCAGGTTAAGCTCTTTGAAGGTATAAGGCAGTTTTAGGATAGTTGATTCTCGTTAGGAAATACTTGTTAAAATCAGGCAAACAACAAGGGGATGGTAGGACTTGTTTACTATGTTTGTTTATCACCTCAAACACATTGGATTGGTCATGGGAAAGCTGTCCGGGATGAGCAGGAAAATCGGTCAGTAAAGATGTATTGCGCATTTAATAGCATTTACTCAGGCGTCTTTTGAACCGAGAAGTCAGGTTTACTGTAAACCAAGG
This sequence comes from Paragonimus westermani, assembly GCA_008508345.1. Taxonomy (NCBI): domain Eukaryota; kingdom Metazoa; phylum Platyhelminthes; class Trematoda; order Plagiorchiida; family Troglotrematidae; genus Paragonimus; species Paragonimus westermani. The sequence goes on along the minus strand of QNGE01001521.1, from coordinate 49,664 downwards.
GAGACTGAGGGGAACGAGTGTCTACACGAACTTCTTCTGAGCCCAGAGATTGCGGTTGTGCAGTCGCGTACTGGTGATCTAGACAACTCGACTTACCATGCTGTGGCTAAGTAGTTCGTCGGTTTACTCGGGCCCATCAGTTTGGAAGTGAGAACGCATTCTGTGGGATACATTTTAATTAGTCCGCGTGATCCCTGACTCAAATCCAGATAATCAGAGAATAAACTTGTGAGCATTCTTGGGAATGGGTCAAAAGAGCAGCTGTTTCATAGCGCCGAAAACGTTCAGTTTCTAGTCAACAATCCACCTTGTAGACGGAAAAGTTGTGTGAAAACAGGCTCGCATTTGAAGCTTTCTCAATTGACATTTTTCTGGACCAACTAACAATTAACGGTTGAGTAAAACGACTGAGCCGTTTTCATTTTACACATTTCACTTAAGTTATATTGTTTGCAACGCAAATAAAAAATTACAAATGAATATTATTGCAACAACATTTAACAAGGTCTAATACAATAGTAACTCCAATGAAGAGGCGAATGGCAGCGGCCAAATAACTATTCGGTTCTTGACCTAATTAGGGAATAAAATGATTCAGTCAAACTAACTGTGTGCAAGAAACGAAAGTGGAGTGGTTCGTGCAATCACTCTTGAAGTTTTGGTCCTTCAAGTTAAAAAGCAACAACAAAGCTCAGTAAAACTGACAAATGACAATCTGGCCTTCCACGTAACATGTCCACATCCAGTGGTTACTCAGCGCGCGTTGTTCAGAAGGTGAGGCAAGCAACCAAAGTAAAACCTAAGTCATATGTTTTGTAAAACTTCGTCGTTGTTAGTTTTTTTATTGGGGACTCTATGATGAAGTAATCGCAAATAGCTCAGAAAGCCAGCCGAAACAGCCTACTATGCATCATAACTGTGCGTGAATTTCCATATCATGTCAGACCACAAAGACGAACTTTTATATTCCACAGTTAATCTTTGTCTGTAATCATTTGTTCGCCCAAGTCGAGCATCCTACACTGGCCGTACCGTAAGGTGACTGCGTGAGACAGTGAGCAAACATAATCATCTGGTGTTGAATAGTGGCGAGAATAAACTGGTTCCAAGCGACATCGCAGCACATTTGATCGATTATGACCGTCCCGTTTATGAAAAAAATGTTCATCAAATATTATAGGAAGCATTCAGAAACCCATCCAGAACTGTGAGGATCTTAATATTGACCGTTTTGGAAGCTGTTTTGGTAGCTGACTGCACAACCTTCTCTTGGCTCACAATGAATCAAAATCTCTGCTCTGTATAATGAATGCTTAACTGCTAACAAACACGCAGTACACCCTGTTATCCGACCAAACTTCTCATTCACTTTGGATAGTATTTCATATCTATTGTGTTGCACTTAGCCTGAGGATCAAATATTCTCGTTCAAAAGGATGATCACATGACACTCGCATATGCTTGTTTGCTCTTGTTAGGCTCTCACGTTCACTATGACTGAGCATAAGCAAAGGGCGTGGATTCAGTTTCCCCTCTTCCTAGGCTGGTAAGCTGGGTACTGTTTGATTTCACAATTATGGGAATTGTCTAAAACAAAATGGGCAAACTGATTGTGCTACCTTACATTTGATCAGCAAACTCTACTCAGACTCTGACAGTCTGTGAAAATGTTAAAACAGTTACTCAATGAAAGATATATCAAAAGATGGGACTAAATTCTGCTATGAGTATTTTCTGGATATTCAACGTAACATGAGAAAAAACCATCTAACTTTAAAAGGGTTTCAGTTCACTTCAAAACGATGTTGTTAGGTAGCAAACATATTGCTCTTATAACTGACTAACCTTTTCAAAATTATGTTAAACACAATGTAAAGTATGCCTGTCCTGTGAAAAATTCAAACGTTTGGAACATTTTGCATTTTTGACACTACTCAGACTGTCCAGAATACCGTCGGTAATACACCGTGGCAAAAAGGTCCCCAATTGGTGCTTTCTCTGTTTACCCAAATGGTTCTTGCCTTTTTAACCATAACGTTCAGTCCTTCATTTTCAGAATGAATCAGAACCTGCTGATTGAGAAATTTAACAGCTGAAAGATAACCATAAGGTATCTCATAAACTTCTAAATTTCCAAGTTGAGGTTCGCGAAGCTCTGCTGTCCTGGGTACCAGGTACTCACTCGTCTAATACTGTCTTATCAACCCCGGTGCAACAATCACACGTTTGAGTCACGCGCGTCTTTTTGTATTTTGAATTATTAGTGGAGTGATACACATCAAACAAAAGTGTACCTGTATTAGTTGGTAGATCTGGATATCACTAGCTGTACTTCGTTCGCATCTAAATAATGTTTTTATCACCCAGATAATCATTACCGTAAGCTAGCAACCACTTACAGATCAACTTGAGTGACATTTCCAGATGATCACGGCTGAACCGGTAGATGTTTCCAGTCAGTCATGCGTGGCATCAGATCAGTGGTGTAGTGGTTAATACAGTTTTCTGATGTGCATCTATGTCTGTGTTGATGAGAATGGGATCTATTCCAAAGCTGAGTCTGGATTAAAATAAATAAGCAAACGTGAGCGGTTCAAGACTTCCAGACCTGAGACATCGTTAGCACTTATACACGTGCTTCATGTACCTGATTCTTATTTGGCTTACAAAGATGAACGGAAGTCGAGTTACATAGATAAGATTGCATGTTTTGACCTGCGCCTAACGCCAAACGCATTCTGCTCTCTGTTTAACGGCTTTTGCAGAAAACATCGAGTATCCCCAAGATATAGCAGTTAGCTTTGGCTGTCAATTTTTTAGGCCGCCTTATTAAAGTAACAAAAAATTCGTCCACTGGCAGCCCAATCAGCTCGATTTAGACTGTGAAACTGTGCTACATATTCGTTGCAACGTCACCACCTTGTCATTCGACATCACATATTTCAGGTTACTTCAACACCAGCGACCACCATTACAACTCAAAACCTGCAGCCATAGCAGAAATGGTATGAATATTATGACAGCCTCATTCACCTAGAATTCGTTAAGTCGAAGAAGTTTGTGCGAACTTCCGGGAGGTTCACGTTTTTGAAAGTTATATAGAACACTACACTTCACGCATTGAACGCACATGTTTATGTGGCAGAAGAATTAGCAGATACACTCATCTAAAACATACACGAGCGTTCATTGCTTACTATTCTATGTTACACCATACCGCGCTCCCAATATGAACATATCTTTATATGATATTATGATGAAAATTGTGCTAAAGCCTGAACAGAACGCTTATCTAACGCGAATGTTGTTCAAAAGCCGCTTTATAAAGACGCTGGTTTTGCCCAGATACTGTCCGCTGCAGACAACGATAATCTTTGGCTTTGTGACCAGTAGAATTTCCAGTGTCCTTAACAAAAAAACAGCCACAGATATCTTGCCACATTCTGTAACCTATAGACCATCTACAACAGTGTCGAAGATCGCCCAGCGACAGAGCTAGGCTACATTTATACGTGGAAATCAGTGAATGTATTCAGATTGCCACGCGTGTCCTGCCTTATTAATTAACCACGTCAGTTTTGATTTCAACGTAAACCCAGGAGTTGAAACAAGAAGCAATCTCTACTGATGGATTTGAGATTCCTTCTCAAATTAAAAAGTTTGCAGACAGTCAATTAATCGAACACACCAATTAGCCCCGTATGTACACGAAACGCTTGGTGACAGATTTTATCTCTGCATGAGCCATCAACGAATCTGGTTTATGAAAGTCCGCCGCTATAAACTTGGTTGTCCTTAATTAGGCTGTCTGAAGCTGTCTTCTTGTACAAACACTTTCCTTGTACGTCCGTTCAAAGTGGTTATCCTCAAAGCTTAAAAAAATGTGATCATCTCCGTGTTTTCTGAATTGCTTGTCGCCCTGTAAGAAAAGGAGGCTTGTGTACGTGTTTCTTAACATTGTTTTTATATGTCGTAGATGAATTTCGCCATAGGATGGTCGAATAACTTCCATAAACCAGCCAGCTTTTGAGTTGTAAGGGATGGTCGAATGGCACACGTTTGTTTGTTAGACAAGTGGAGCCGTTACATATACAATGGATGTTCTGAACACACTTGGCAGTCTTTACTTCAAGGATCACTTTTATTCTGGATCTGTGTCACAAACCACCATGCTGGTTTTGTCTAAAATTGTGTGGTATAACAATTCGGATTTACGTGTCGGGTACCTAAACAAAGTTATCATTTAGCTGAAGTGTGTAGTTCACGCTTTAGCGGTTGCTTAGTGGCAAAATGACAATCTAATTACACGTATGCGCTTACCTGCGCCGGTTTTCTAAAATGCTAACCTTTGAATTTAACACATTCAAGATGCTGAACCAATCAGCTGTACACCAACACAATTATTTCAGTGCATCTGTTAGAAACTTACACTTAATGTTGACTGAACAACTGAATAATCCAACCCTGAACACTGTATCCCAAAAATTGTGTACGGTAGGTAACTAGAAATGTATTGTGACTTGAAGAAGTGTATAGAAAGAAGGAAGTTTTCACATTGTTGGTGGTAAAAATATTCGCAGACAAACATGAGCAGACAAGCTGACTTATCATTAACCCAAGCAAATTAGCATGATCCAGTCCGGACATGTGCCGTCGTGGGCAACAAAACAAGGGGTGCAGATGTGTTCTGACTCGGGATCCATTTAAAACACACCCGAAAAAACGACGTGTTACAAAAGATATTTACGGAAGACTAAGCACTTTGAATGAAATCAGTGTAAACCATTTATCAGCGTTATTTAGAGCTTTTCAAGTAAGATCAATACTTTTACCACTGAGTTAGTTATAGTAGGCTCAAATCTACATTCATTCAGATGTCATAATGCTTTGTACACTATCGCCACCAGCCTTCGCACAGTTTGCACATGAACAGTTTTTGCCAAATTAAAAAGTGCACACAATTTACCGTAATGATGCAAGGCAGTAGTTCGAAGAATATGTTTGGTCAGCACTTGAAAAAACGACTTGTACCATCCCAAACTAAACTATTCATGGATAGTTCTGTTTGTATCGCAACTGGCTGTCGTCAAACGACCGGAAGTGCATCGAAATGGGTAGAGTGTCTTTATTTAGAGGAGAAGCTAATTCTAACAACAGTAGGATTCTGTTTTTTTATTTAAAAAATGTGAAGCAATCCTCAGAACGCTCTTGGTCGTATATTATTCTGGCTGGGAAGCCAATATTCAGAAGTTTGGCGTAATTCATTTTAGAATCAGCAGACGGACGTAATTAACTTTCCATACTGCTGGTCAGTTTCTGGCGAACGCAGGCTGGTAATCGAATGATTACATAGATATCGTGTGTTATAAAGGCCAAGTAGACCAGTGTTGCAGATTCCGAACTCATACTAACCAGATGAACCAACAATGCTTATTCGACCGGTGGCTTAGCGGGGGCGAGATTCCGATCCCCAAAGGGGCTTTCCGTATGAACTTATCAGTCGAAATGCGGTCAGTCTAATTCTGAAATAACCAGCCAAAAATTGTCAGAGTGGATGCAGCCACCCACCACAAATTGTGTACCTAACAACAATCTCATTCACTCGACGACTGAGACACTGAGAAACTGGTTTCCACTTAGGCTTCGAACATATTAATCGTGGTGTTGTTATGTACCTACTTCGTGAAAATGCCCAAGTCTGCTGAGACACCGTAAAGTAACACATGTTGTACCCCGCGATTATATTTGATTCAATAACAGGTTAAAAAGGAAATGTTGAATTCGAATGCAAAATGTATTTCTGTAAGTTACCTCTTTTAAAAACTGTCACAAACGACACTACATTTCCAATCACACTTCCCCTTGATTTACTGCATAAATTTATCATCAGATGCAATTTCAGCCCCTCTAGAATCCAAGTAGATGTGTGAAATTCTCGTAGTTCAAACATTTAACAACTCAAATTGTCATGAAAAATATCGTCCATTTTGGATATTTGAGCAAAATTTAAATCGGGATGTTTCTGACTTTACAAAAGTTGGCTTGCTGTTGCTTCTCCTCGAGTTGCTTTACTAGTAGAAAATGACTCTAAACTAATACACCCAAGTGATCGAAGCAATAAATATGAGCACTCCTGAAATTAAAGTATAAACGTAAATTGAAAATGGTATTGTTTAATAATTCAAACTACTCAGTGAGCAAACGAATCTAGTCTAGAACGGCCACTGTAGACTTCATAACTTCGAAGACGCCGTTGAATTCATCTCTTTAGCGTAGGGTGTCCTTGTTCCGTTCAAACAATTGAGAAGTGTATTTGTAACGTCAGTGCAGTGACATTTTAGAGGTGATGCACAAAATATAATTAGGAAGTTTTGTCAACATCTCCAAAGTCATACTGTTTGTAATTCGCTTTTGCTTTGTTCAAGTAAACACAGCATTCCCACTTTCAAGCATTGCATATTCCTGGCCGTTTCAAAAATGGTGGGTGGTAATGAACATCTGTACAGGTGTAAGTTTGAATCCAGCACCGAACTATTTTAAGGCAAAATTTGTCAGACGCCTCCGAACCACCTTCTAAACTTTCCCCGTTTCGTTCTGTCTTGTTAGCTGGGATACCTATTCACCTCCACGTCTGGTCACTAACACGCGTGATTAGGTAAGGTCTTAAAAGAGTGTTAATTGAGACAACTCCCTCTCTTTCTACAGCGGATTGGTAACCCAGAAAAGACAGTGAGGACAAAACATAAATGCTACCCGGCTTGTCCTGAGAAGCGTTTTTATAGTAAGAGCCGTGGTTCCTGTTTTTCTGGGTAGTTAGCCAGCCGCAAAAGAATGTAATTTGTGAGACAGTACACAGGTTTATCCTTTGTGTTGTACTCACTGAGAGTTAAACAGTATTCGCTATTGTGGCTCTCAGTAGCAGTTATCAAGTTTCATTATAAATGGAGGATTAACCATAACTATCGATCTTATCGAGTGGTGTTTCAACAAAAATATACCATCCTGTCAAAATGTCAGCGTATGTTGAATTATAGATTAGTTAACCAAAAAGTTGACATTATTCAACAGCTGCGCATCCACCTGCGCACCCAACTGTATAACAATGGTAAAACTTAAACCTTGCTGAAAACGAAACAGCATACAAACGCAACTGCCCATCTAACAGTTCTTACAACGATGTGATAACTAAATTCATACGTGTGGAGGCTCAGTAAACGAATCTGATAAAAAAAATTGACCCAATCAAGCTGCTTTGGTAAAGGTGACCTATGAAGTTTTTCACTCATAGACTTTCCACATGTGTGCCGATACCACGAGAGAATATGAACGCTGCGGAATATGCTCAGACGAAAATGCTCGAGATGTTCAACTAACCAAGCGTAATCAATGAAAACCACACAGTTTTTTAAAGCTTTATTTGAACTAGATTTGTTTTCTTTATGAATTTTTGGTAAATCATTTCTGGATCTGGAAATAACTGCATGTTCTCAGTTGTCTTGATGTTATATACCAGTTTATGGTCAGTTCATTCTTGTGATTTTGTAGACCGCCATGAGCAGACTCAAACATCTGGTGCATCTACATAATTCAGGATAGGTGTTTTTTCAGCAGACCCATTTGTGCCGCAGAGAAGTCATACAAAATACATGCTTTTGCATTCCTGAACAATGTCAATCTGGCCATCAGTAAAACGGGCATTAGGTGTTAGTTTACAATTAATTTCTGATATAACTAAATTAGCGTGTTGGATATCTGGAGGTGGAGAATTCAAAGTCGATTTGCCAACAGGTTATTCTTAATGAAAAAAGGGGTTGCATATTGCAGCTAAAATAGGTTTGTTTGCTGATACTTTTTCCGTTTAACGAAGATCCGAGCAACGGAACACTCGAACACCCTCTAAATCTCTTCGATTAAGTCACTGTGAATTACATCAATGCATTGTACGGAATTCACCACGTTTATCGTGTCAGCAACTTTAAGACAGGGTTTTGAATAGTATTTAATAAACATTTGTTGTAAACTCATGAGTATGCTAACCAGATTGGTAGGTGGAACTTATTCTTGATGTTTGGCCCGAGTTTTTTTGTACTTTCAACCCACATGTCTTACCGATAATATCAACGATATAATTATCTCAAACTCAAACGACAACCAAGTCAATTAGCTTAGTTCGAAATTGACCAGCCGACAGAGGCCAACGGCTAAAATTAATTGCGATCGCTATGCAAACTGCACAAAAATGTTATACGAAAACTAACTTATGATTTTACCTTTGGACGCACAATCAGTACACTGGAATAGAGAAAAGCCTGCGGCCTAATAAATGAATTCATTGTTACTGGAGTCATGGGAACTGGCGGTCATTCATTACTGAAAATTTCCTCAGTCCTGTGGATCAGAACAGGTCTTTGTCTACGATGAGTTTAGGCTCACCTAATGCATTAGAAATTAGATATGTGGACAGGTGTGCAGTATAACTGACACCTTGGATAGTCCCGTATGTGATGTCTGTCTCAAGCAACACATTGACATCAATTTTATAGTGACAGGTTTCTGCCTGTTTGAAAGGAAACTGGTCGGTCCCAAGTTCGAAAACATTTCTATCAGCTAGAAGGCACTACAGTTCATTTCTTAAAATCCGTCTTAATCACGTTTGCCGTTGTTCTCACATACGTGACGGAACTGGACTGATTAAGAGCTTCCAAGGGAAGTTACCGAAATTTGGCCAATGTGATTTTAAGCAACACGTTCTGGCTGTATTAATCTTAAGAAAATTAATCCCGGTAGTGTCCGGTGGACAGTTCTAGTGTCAGCACTAAATTGTTCACCGTGAAACCTGGAGATACAAGACTAATAACAGGTACGGGTCACGGTTTGCAGCAAGCAGTTAAGACATATGACAACGCTGACGTTTGGGCCAATTTCACAATGTAAGCGTGACCTGATTTTGGTCCGTTTCGCTTGATCTATTTTAGACTGACGTGCACTAATTAAAAGCGTGTTCAAAACGTGCTTGAACACTATTCTGACCGCATTAATTCACAATAAATTTGTGGGCTTCACGTATGCTTCGTGTACGCTCGCGGTATGTATTTATTCTTATCCAAGTCGTGGGTGATTCAGTCAACAATCTTTAGGCTTATTCCCATCGGCCCAACCGAAGACATCTTGAGCACACTCAAAAACACGCAAATGGTTGCGTGCTGCATCGTTGTTGAAAAAATCCGATCGGACCATTGCAACATGTCCTGTGTGCAACGGAAGCGAAATTTTGCAAAAAAACAACACCCGCACCGTTTGAGAGAGGTGCTGCAAATATACTGTACAGCTTGTTTTCCCAGGTTGATTGAAATAAATGTGTGACGAATAGGCGAAATAAGTAGAAATTGGGGATAATTTTAATCCAGATATCGGTGGGCTGTTTGTTCAACAAGCGCAAGTGACCTCCCTTTGCTTCTGTAAACGAAAAAACTTTAATTTGTACGTAATGCTTTGTAGAGTGCACTTTCAAACCATCACTGCACTGCTGTTTTGATTAATCGCAGAGAAATTTCCTGGGTATGGGTTCAAAACGGCAACATTCAGTGATACGAGCGGATATTTTATTCAATCTTCCACCGGTCCGAGGATCATCGGTTTTGATGGAGGCTGTTTCGTATATAATCCAGCCACATTTCGGTTTACGTGGCATTAGTGTGAATAGAATCAATCCACGATGGATCGTTAGTTTGCACTGCTTATGGTTGGAAAAACTCGAAATTACTCACACGTTTTCTTGATGCTCACCCTCAAACCAACGATTCACCACAGCTCTTGTAATACGCACTGATTCATTGCATGGCGATTCTCTGTAGAATGTGTTGAATCAGCAACCCCCTGGGGACAGATTGACAGAAGAACTCCAGAACTCATCATCGTAGAGAACGGCATCAAACTTGCCTCCGTAACTGTCACTCAATAACCTCAAACAGGATATCCTCGTACGCAAGTTCTGAATGACAACATTTGATCGTCGAATGAATATTCACCATCACCATTATGTTACCCCTGAAGCGCCAAGATCTCCTTTAATTATAGTTCATCAAAACAGTGATGCGAAACAAAATTTTTTATACCTAATTGTACGTAGGAATCAATCTTTTCAAATCTAGCTTCACTGAAAATGACATCCTGTCAAACTGTCAGAGAGAGATTGCGTTATTGATTACTATAGTGAAATTTCAGCCATATGACGCATTTTGTGAACAATTTACCGGAGACCTAGTTTGAGAAAGTCGAGTCACTTTGAACCATTCGAATAGAATACTTGGAAGACATAAATTAAGATGTGAGTTCATTTCGCACATCCTCATCATTCGTAAACATGTGACTGGCATGAAAACAAAACAAACAAGACTTAAATGAAACGATTTAAAGTGCAGATCGGACTGAATGGTGGCTGGTACTCACGGCTAAACGCACGGTAAACAAAGGTTGGTAGTCAGTTGTTTTTGTGTACATAGAACCGGCTGTGGACGGCTGATCAACAATGTTTCCATATACTTGAGAATTTGCAATCTGTGCTCGTTCCTCACGACCTTAAACGAACACGCGATATTGGCACTCTGACCTGTGGTCGATAAATGCCTTACAATGGGTGGAGCGGTGTTCCGTCTTCGCCGAATGTCAGTGGTGAGAGAGTCAGTGCAATTTTCAACCACTTTGGGATGTGTTTGTTGGACCTGGTTTTAAATAATCTTTCTGTCCTGCCAATACATGTGTTCCGACAACTGTATGAGACCTGAGAGACGGAGTGCCTGGTAGAAAACGTATATTTTTTCGACCGGAGGTAGAGGTAACCCAGTCGTCCATGAGGGGAGGGCAAGCTTCGATGCATTATATGCACGTTTCAACGCGGTACTGATCACTTTTCCAATGGTGTTCATCAGACTGTCACCTCTGAAAAGCAGGTTATGTAGACAGATTTCTTGGGGACTTAGACGGTTGCATTTTCGCAGAAGTAAGTTTATTCCATTCCTGGATGAAGCGTTCTAGGAGATCGTTACCACGAAGCGTTTCATGCCTTATTGTTTACTCAGCTCATACCTTATCTTGACGCTCTGACCTTTTGTATGTACCAGGAGCAAAACTGATAAAGTTCCTGTAGTGCCCTGTCCACGTTAGTTTCCGGTGCAACGGATGTTCAACAGTTCCGTCTGAATGGCGTTTAACCAGGTTGTCCAAGAAGGGCAAACTGTTCTCACTGTCTTACTCAACCGTGACTGAGAGATTTAGATGGACTGAATTAAAAGCTTGAGTCATTCCATCTACTTGTTCCTTTTCTTGCTCAACCTGTCGTCGACACCATTTATGGACTTTCGGTTCGTTTACAAATGGATATAGTGCCTGTCCAACTTCGATCATTAACATATCAGCTGAAACAGGGCCAAGTGGCTCCTCCATTGCTACTCCATCTATCTGTTGAAGGTCCTTACCCGGAAAGCAGAACTTTCCATTTCCCATGCACAGTATACGTGAATGGTTCAAGCAGCCAACAGAGATTGGAGGATAAACAGATTTCGACTATACGAAATCGCATAAAATGTCCACCGTTTGGTATAGTGATGATTTTGTAATTATGGAATTGGAGTCAATATAGCAAACCTGCTAGTATTGAAGTTTTTATTGTATGGTATCCATTCAAAAGCGTCTATCAAAGTTTGCACACACATAGTTTCTGTTGGAGAGGTTTTGAAATGCCAATCATCGATTTTTCAAGCTCATAGTAGGGAGGACCGTTCACTGCCAAAATGGGCCACATAGGAAAACCAGATTTGCAGGTTTTAGGCAAACCACAAATTTAGAATATCTCTTTCTTTACTAACAGAACTTATAGGCAAAACAGACGTCAAGACTTAAGCGATCTTAGGCGGAGAATTTCCCCAACTTTTCCACGTATTCTTGGCAATTTATTACCACATCACCGGTTCCTTTATGTGAATTCAGAATTATTATACTTTCATTCGCTTCCCGTCGTTAGGAGCTTCCGGCTATTCATCCATTGGTCACCAATTTTGTTTTATTGAAGACCATTCAAATTTGTAAGATAGATTAGCTAACTCGTCCTTCAGCCAAATGCATTATCCATTGATGTCGGAACCAAAACATTTAACTGGACAAAAATTGGCAGGACANCAGGACAGAAAGATTATTTAAAACCAGGTCCAACAAACACATCCCAAAGTGGTTGAAAATTGCACTGACTCTCTCACCACTGACATTCGGCGAAGACGGAACACCGCTCCACCCATTGTAAGGCATTTATCGACCACAGGTCAGAGTGCCAATATCGCGTGTTCGTTTAAGGTCGTGAGGAACGAGCACAGATTGCAAATTCTCAAGTATATGGAAACATTGTTGATCAGCCGTCCACAGCCGGTTCTATGTACACAAAAACAACTGACTACCAACCTTTGTTTACCGTGCGTTTAGCCGTGAGTACCAGCCACCATTCAGTCCGATCTGCACTTTAAATCGTTTCATTTAAGTCTTGTTTGTTTTGTTTTCATGCCAGTCACATGTTTACGAATGATGAGGATGTGCGAAATGAATTTTAAAACCAGGTCCAACAAACACATCCCAAAGTGGTTGAAAATTGCACTGACTCTCTCACCACTGACATTCGGCGAAGACGGAACACCGCTCCACCCATTGTAAGGCATTTATCGACCACAGGTCAGAGTGCCAATATCGCGTGTTCGTTTAAGGTCGTGAGGAACGAGCACAGATTGCAAATTCTCAAGTATATGGAAACATTGTTGATCAGCCGTCCACAGCCGGTTCTATGTACACAAAAACAACTGACTACCAACCTTTGTTTACCGTGCGTTTAGCCGTGAGTACCAGCCACCATTCAGTCCGATCTGCACTTTAAATCGTTTCATTTAAGTCTTGTTTGTTTTGTTTTCATGCCAGTCACATGTTTACGAATGATGAGGATGTGCGAAATGAATTCATACCGTAATTTATGTCTTCCTACAATTCGATTCGAAGAAGAAACTTAGTTGTTAATGTTGCGTTGAGTGCTTTCCAGTGTAGGGAATCTATTTTGAATATTGCTGTAAACCTGTATATTTCTAACGAGATATGATAAATAGTGAACAGTAAACCATATTCCAATGAAAATTATTTACCGGTATGTTAGAGTGAGAACAGCTGAGAAGTCTACTTTAATTCACTTGATGTGACAAATATATAACATGAGTTCGATTAATGATACTTGCGGTCAAATCACAGTGGCAACAGGTACCGGAAGACAATGTGATTGCTTGCATTCTCAACACTCCAAGTGCTATGAGGAAAAGTGAGCACAATAATATATGCGCAAGCATACCAACCGACTGGTGTTACATGTATAAACTTGGTGAGCGTCACTTGAACGAACTGAAGTTTCATTGTTTCAAGGTGAGACGGTGAAGCATGTAGTGAACGTGGAACTCACATGCTGGTTGGTAAGTGAACTGTCTGGTCCACCGTCTTCGCTAAAATATTGTGTATATACCGATGATGATACACATTGTTAGTAATCTCTGGGAAGAGCAAAAATTGGTTCTAAATTTACCTTTTGAAGTGGTGTGGCCGGAAAGCTTCTTTGATTGCAAAAGCTGGACGTTTATGTGGGTAGTTTTCAAGTTAAACTAGCGAGCTTACGGTTGTGCGCAAGTTTAACCTGACACGGTCTGAAACCCAGTAGATTTCTTACGAACCAGTTTCTTATTCAAGATTGCTAAACTTTTTTCAACTGGCAAACAGGATTAAAAGCGAAGTACTCCTGGCCAGGAGGTGAATTTCTTTTAACGACAGTCCTCCTAATTCGAGATCCAACTACCCCTCTGGTACTGTGCTCAACTCACTGTAAATCGCACTGAAGCGTTAAATTTCTTGAACATTGAGGAATATTTATGTTCCCTTTATTCAAAACATAAGCCGAAAGAAAAAATGATCTGTGCAGCAGTTTGACTTTCTAGAAAGTTCAGCTTCCTCTCCGGACGACAAAGCACACGTGGCGTATATAATCGTAAGCAATATTCCGGACAACCAGCTGAAATTTCACCTTTTGTGGTTTATGAGAGATTGCATTGACGTTATCATAAAAAACGATTAACCATTACAGCAGAACAGCTTGTACCGAGAATGGATGCTGGTCATTTATTTGCAGAAGACACTGGGAGTTTGCGCTTCTGTTCTGTGTGCGTGAGCACCAAGCCATGCGCGACAGGAAACGGCCAATCGGATGATAAGTGAGTTTGTTCTTGTGCTCAAATGGATGTAAAGTTGGACTAGTGTTGCCAGTTCTGCAACTGGCAAAACAATAAAACACAAAAATGCTGTGATCTATGTGCATCCAAAATTTGTGTTATAGGTCCTGTATTACATATGCTGAACAAACAAGCCCGTGGATGACGTATTCATGCGGAAAATGCTTACTAAATTCTGAATATTATCAAAAAGATGGTTAACAGATAATCGATACGTTTGTGGCTGGGCAGCGCAGTTCGTGTCACACATTCGAAACACTCAGTGCTTGAAGTTTATAGGTGCGTATGTCGCTAATCTTTTGCATCGAATGACTCTGTGCACTGGGTATACCCACAACATTTCTAGCCTCACACATTTCAGCATTCTTTTGGCACGCTGAAAGCGTTGTATTCCTGACCGACATCAGAAAAATTGCAAACCTGTGGTGAACAATCCATAATCGGCAGTGCTGCTCAATAATTATTACCTTATTATGAATATTTGCGGTTGAGTCACAGCCGTATCTACCAGGCCTCAGGATAATATTATCAGCTGTCCAGTTTAACCACATTCACTTCAGTGACAGCTGCGACCAGGCACTTACGTCACTGCATGCAGTTTTATCGACAATAATTCTAAAAATTAATTGTTCGGCCTTTAGAATGTACAGATTGCTTGACTTAGAATGGAAACCGGCAAATATAAACAAGCAATCGGTCCTTGTTGTTTTTGCCAACAACAATTTAGGGCATTCCATAAAATTTCCGTTCTAGCTTGTCATATAAAATTAAAATAGCCCGAGTATCATGGTGTCCTTTCATCCGAAATTACATTGATCACAATGTGAACTGAGCGGAAGAATGACTCATGTTCCACTCGTGAAGAAGTTCAGATACTTCAAACGTGATCAAGATGTGGCTTATTTTGATGGCCTTTTTTAATTTATTCATAGTGGCATACATATGGCTTCATAGAACAATAGGTCATCAACAAGTATTTTGCACAGTATGAGTTAAAGTTCATCCACAACTGACATAGGCCGTCGCATTCCAGTGGACTTTTCTCTCAAGCCCTTTCACAAAGAAACAATATTCTCGAGTATTTTTCTTGATGGGTCACATGTTTTTCAATAAATATCAACTAAATATTTCCTACTGCTTTCCGACAATCAGAATATCGCTAAACTTTCATTCACAAGCGAAGACCACGGAGCGCCTGTGTACTGCAACCCAGTCTTGCATAGTATGAAATCAGTGGTGTATGGGTCAACCTGAATGACCGGAGTTCGAGTCTTGCCATGGCACTGCGAATGATCTCTGTCAAGGAAGAAACCCGGTTTTATTTCTTTTGTTCTTGCTGCAAATTTGACAAAAACGCACACATGACATTTAGTTTTGAGTTCTATTCCGTTCACACAACATTATGTTTTTCGAATGTTCATTAAGCAAATAGTGGTTGCGAAAGTCTTCGTTGGAAATAACAAATATCTCAATGGTGCACGTCCGCACATCGTAAATATGTTCTACACATTTCGGTGCTTTATTTCTAATATATGCTGCAAGTTGGTGTCACATACAGGAGCCTGGGAAGCCTCTATTTTAAGTAACAATGACCTTTTATGGAATTCGCTCCAATTTGTCAGATGTGTTTCCTCACTCATGAAATAGAACATTCCTTTTGCTTTCGTGACTACCAGTCATACGGAAACAAAACATTATATTTTTCAAAGCTCACGGTTTACAATTTCAATACTGTTCACCAACCTCAGTTATTCAACGAAAAAATGGCTGAACTGATTGCAATTAACGACTGTTTCCAGCTTCCGCGTTATTTCAAACTAATCAGCCAACTCCTGTCACACTGAGGTACAAAGATCGAGTTTTCCTAATCTTAAAACACGTGAAAAGGATATATTCTTTTTTGATGATAATCGGAAATTCTGTCGAGATTCTCTTCATGTGGTCTTATTGGTACACCATAATATTCGCTCAGTGCTTCGGATAATCTGAGGTCTTGAACAGCCATAACTTTGTCCACAACATATGGAAGCAATTTTCCAAGCTCAAAATCTGATTAATGAGGTATAGTTGTCGGTTCTTCCGAGAGTAACCGTATCAAACCCATGGACGAAAGAAGCTGAAATACCTGAGTCGCCTTAACCACAACGGCCGTCGGCACAACCTTTGGCTTCACCTGTTGCCAGCTACATGTTGGCCACCGGTCACCGTAGTAATCCGAAATCGACATTCAAGCTTATGATATGCCAAGATGAACGGCGTTTCAGGCGTTTCACTGAAATGATGGGGAGTGGCCGTTTCAAGTTAACATTATGCCTTCAAAGAAGTGTTTATATCAGCCTGACACTGTCACGGATCAAATAGTGCGTGTCCTTGTCTTCCCCCTCATTTGCTGCTTTGTTTATTCACCGCCCACTCCACTGGTGTTACATATATATATCTTGGGTATTGCTACCTAATACTGAAGAGGCTAGAATGCTAGCGTCTACCATTGTTGGTCTTCCCAATGCTATGAACTCGAAGTTGTTTATCTGTACGTGGCAGGTACCAAAGACAGTAAATGGATGTATGTATGGCGCATTCAGACAATCGACAGCTCAGGACTGAAAATGACGATAATAACACAAACTGAAACGCCTGAAATATCGTCCACTTTTCACGTTGTAGAACATAAGTTAATCAAAGATCAGACCTGACTGTGGACAAACTTCACTAGACCTGGTGCCACATGTCCTACAATTTCGGTTTTGATTGCGAAAGACGTTAATCGCCTACTTGATGGCGATTTTCTACAACCAATTATGTGCAAATCTGCTTGTATTTTTCCAACTCAAAAATTTAGGTAACAAACAGAACTTTCTATCGTTTTAGCCTTGAATTTGAAATGACAGCCAAGTAGGCGACTTGGTCACTCAAGCTTCTTTGTCTAAGGTAATTTCCAAACCACAAATGTATGTGGATAATTCTTTCCGCGTTTTATATGCTGGTTTAATCTATTAATTATCCAACCAGCAGACGAACGTTTCGTTACAAACAGATAAATTTACGTTTTTTGGCTTCTAGAAGTAAAATTTAGGTTTGTTTCAACTATTAAATTTGAAAGTTGTTTGATAATACTCATTATATTTGTTAAATATTCATAGAACAAGACGGACGATAGTTTCGATGACAATTACAATTCACGTTTTTCGTTTTTGCTTTAATCAATTGATTTCTTTCTCAATTCAAGAATTGGGTGCTCCGTATGTGAAGGCGATCTTTAGCAACAAACAAATGTTGCACTTCTTGGAAATACTTCACATTCAGATGATGTATACTTTGAACACTGACCTGAAGACCCAGGACACAACCGTACAAACAGTCATCCACCCTATTCTCACGTTCTCCTCACCTCTGTTGTCTTGAAATGAGTGCCTCAAACTATTCAGTTCACTTGCAAAAACCGTCGAGAAGTACTGGTTTGCCGACCTCGCACGTTTTTGTCCTTGCTTCAACCGGAAGTTGGTTTTTGGTTGTGTTTCTGGACCCGTACGTTCCTTCTGGACCTTGTTTTTGTTAAGTTCCATGTGGGTGTGATTAATTTGGGTTTGTTATAGCATTCACCGTATTGATCACATTGCTTACTTCGCTGCAGTGATCGCGCCAACAAATTTTGAAGTTTGGGATCCAAATTGTCTAATCTCCCTATAGCGTTTCGGAGGAAACACTAAGGTGTAGATCACCTTCGTCATTTAGAAAATCACTCGCAAATCTTTATGCACAGTTCTCTCAAGTCCAATGTAAAGATCATTAAGCAAGTGCTGTGCCTAGGTAAAAAGACCCACAGCCTTTCACTAAAACGATGTTTTCAGGTCCAAGTTCACAAGTCAATAATTAAATGGAAATGACCATTCCTACAGATGCAGCTGAAACTGCATCATAAAATCTTTCCTATTTGTCTTAGATCCGCTAGTCAGAGGAAACTTGATGGTGCTTTCTGATCGTGGCTATATCTTAATATTTGTTTTGTGTCATTCTACATTGAAAGTCTCATTTCGCTGCCTGTTGCAACATGCATAAGTAATTGACATGCCTAGACACCATCGTATTCCCTCTTGCACACTATTTCACCGGTTTATTGTTTCCTCGGCGTCAAGTTATTTCGAACAGTGAACATTTATTGTTACCGTATCACTTTTGCAGCATTTCCTGCTAATTTCAACATTGAAAAATGTATGACTTCATTATATTAACATGACGTTATCATCCTTGGATAGCTGAGTTAAATAAATATCGGTTTTCCCGATTCCATGCAATAATGCATGATATCAAAATATCCGCATCAAAACCAGATTTGTGCCCTCTGTGCTGTTAGAAAACGTATGTACGCTTTTGATTAGTGTGATACTATCGTGCCATTTGGCTACATTCCAGCCACAAACTGTTCGTCCGAAATTATGTGTTCAGTGGTGGAAATGTTTTAGCTCGCTCACCTTTTAATCAATCTACCAGGTAATATTACACAGATCGATATAATGGAAAATCATTAAGCCACAACGGCCGAAACTCAACAAAAGCCAGTCGTTGTTAGTTGTCCCAATAATGCTGCTTGTTTGCTTCTTCCCTCTTGGCCTGGATGATCATAGTGTCACTGAACTACACGGTGCTATCATCGATTAGTTTCCAAAGATGTGATGTCGACTAAATGCAGGTTTTCTCCGGTCCATTTGGGCCCAACAACTTTTCCATCTCATCAAACCAGTGATTTTTCAACTCGTACTTCAAAACCTGATTGCACGTACTGTCTGCAGCATACAAATCGAATTTTTCACCTTAAACAAGGTCGCCCTTAAGGTGGTTCACCGAGTCATTCTTATCTTTCTGTTCACCAGTGTTCTCTTTGGACTCTGTCGGTCATCCAAACTACCATTTGGCTGAACTCGCCGGTTTGTTAAACGATTTCCTATCCTACAACCGCATGATTCACAGGGCCCCAAGTCCCTTTAAACGAATGGTTTTTCTCTAAATCTAAACCGTACTATAAAATGATTCAAGCTGTTCACTCTACTCAGCATTCTATCCTTATCCTCATTGCGAGATTAATTGTAGCTTGCTTGCTTTTTGTTTGTGGACTGATCACCCGAACACCACGAGGCGAATTTTGCTTACCGTGTCTGCAAGGAGCTTATCAGACAACCCCAAAATATTGAGTGCTTGTTTAGGATGTTAACGTTCTGATGTTAAGTAACAGGGTTATCATATCCGTCATGCATGCTAATACTACAGAGGCCTTACAGTTCACATGTTCCGCGTTCCTGTTCCTCCTTGAGCTGTCAGTAATTGAAGCTAACGGTATAGGCATAATGAAACAAACAATTAATAATCCCCATATCAATCCAAAATCACCGACCCGAAAATCCTTATGACCAAGGTCGATTGAAGAGTCTGCATATTATCATATTTAGAGAAGCAGCGTAGATCACGACGAGTTGGTGATGTAACTAGCGTAAGTCGCCAGTTGTGAATTGGCAAGCATACTGCTATCGATTAATGCGCTATGCAAAAAAGCCAGTGAATACTACTTGCAAGCGAACGTGGACGATGCTGGCAACAATCTGGTAAGAAACACGACTCCAGAGAATGTCAGAACATTTACGGCTTCAACGGAAGCCGATGGCATTAAACCATACATAGGTTCTACTCAACAGCTTGTAGTCGTCAGCTTCCTTGGGGGTTGGGTACAAGAGCTCTCAGCGTAAAAACTAAAAATAGTAGAACATGTTGCTAGGAGCTTCAGAAAATTGATCTTTCCCAATTTTTCCTTAAGAGGTTCATGACTACTCTATCGGATTTGTGAACCAAAGTGTAGTGATCTTCCAAAACACCGCGTGTGCATTCCACTGACAAAACTGGGGTAAAGAAATGTGAGGAAACTCTATGCGGTTCATTATTTACCCAAACCCCCGACACAATAGACAATCCAGAAACGGATCAGTCGAACGGGTTTTCAGGATTAAACATCAGGATTGGAAAAAACAGTTTCAGTATTATATCTTTCGGTATTCGCTTAACCCTTGTTTATGTATGCACCAATCAACTTGCAATTTGTCACTTTGAATGCGCTACTGAAAGCAGCTAATGACTGACTTCGACTTGTTTCACATTGGTACAAACTTATGAATCTGAGTTCTTGTTTTATGAATAACAACAGCTTAATACAATCAGCTTGAGATTTTATTCTTCTCATGAACGCGAGAGGTTTTAGTTTAATAATAACTTCCGGAGTTATTCGAAGTTATTAACCCTGAGTATTGCAAGTTACGACACGTTATGACAAGTTCTATTCTATACTCAAAAGCCATCCAACCGTTTCGTATGTTACACGAGAACACTCATTATCACCAGTGTTTACCTGTTTGTCCTTCAAATAGCAGACTTTAGCCCTCAATACATGGCATCATTGTCAAGAAGACGGCCATTCAATAGCTGTATGGTTCACTTAATTTGGTTCACATATCTTGAGCTGTATTCATGTACTTGTTCGAGTATGATTTTGAGTATGTAAGGAGTGGTGGATGTCTTCCTAACTTAAGTTGACCATCACTCATATTTGATCACAGCTTTCGCATTCAGATAGACATTCCAACCAGCCTCTTTTGAAAAGAAGCACGACTCGCGTTTCGCTCTCACTATTGCTCTCATTGCTCACACGCGAGAGTGGTTGAACGTTCAGATTTGATAATTCGGTCGTGCTTACTGTGAGGTCAATGGCGCAGTGGTCAACACGAATGCCTCATGAGAAACGTGGCCGGAGTTCAAATCTCGGCTGTGGCAAGGATATGCACCACTAACGAGCTCTAATGAGAGCGAAACTCGAGTCTGGTGCTTCTTTTCGAAAGAGGCTGGCTGGAAATTCTATCTGAATGCGAACACTGCGATCAAATGTGAGTGATGGTCAACTTGAAAATAACCCAAATCCCCGACTACTCATCAGTATTTTTCCCAAGTGTAAACCTCAGTATGAGTGCAAAAGTCATTGTATTCCACCGACATCTCACAAGAGAATCTCTGCACATTCCCAATCCACTAGAGACAGTTACGTCTAGAGATAATAATCTGTAGATAAACAGATTGAGAACAACACATCGTTACGAGCAAGTTGTATTACTCTCAACCTCTCAACCACTTCAGGTGGCTTTCCAAAACAGTGTTGCAATCGAAATCACATTAACAAAGGAAGAGAGGTCACGTGGGATTTGCAGTGGTTAGGTCAAACGGCGCTGCCTCCGAACTGATTGGTCTATTTCCACGCCCATTAAGTGATGGTGAGACTGACGTGGGTAAGACGCGTCTGTCTGGTGTTGTCTATCCATCCACGCCACAATACAGACCGGGGTTTGCTATCACTGCGGTTAATACAAGCGTGTTGATTGCAAGTGGTAAGAGCTTCAGCAAAGCATCGCTCTTCACGGGGAGGCCGACAGTTGTGAATCACTCAAGCTTGATCAAAACCTACGTTGTAATTCTCTGATGGTACATGTATTGCGATCACCAAATCTTTCTCTAGCTTCTGGAGTTGATGTGCCTGTGTCTCTTTTGTTTGGCAACACACACTTTCAGTAGTCTGTTTGTATCACCAGTGTTGCCGGCATTGCAATCACCGGATTTGATTTCGTAAATGCAGTCTGTCTGGTTTGCCCATAAAAACTGAATCCTCAGGGTGCATTGCCAGTCGTTCTAAGGTATTGTCTAACCAAAATGCGATCCGGAGAGCCTACTCAGAGAGAATGGAGCAAATTTAACAGATGTTGGCATAATTATTGTTGATTTATTCTCTTTTTCAACACAAACAAACGGTTTCGAAGAATATCAAGATGTACATTACTATCGTCTATCGTCAGTATAACAGAAACTCAGTATGCGATAGATAGTAGACGCACAAATAAAACTACAGTACGTTTGAGCGTGTTCAGGTTGGATCGTCAGTTTGACGAACTGAACGTTGTAATTCTCATTTTTGACAGCTAGCTCACACGGCATGTTGTTCATTCCACTTATTCTTTCGTTTGTCTGCTGCCCACCCCATAGCCCCATTGTCTAATGGTGGTGAAGTATACAAAGTTACATTTGTAGGATTCAGAAATACGTCACTAACGGGTGACTTCAACTACGATAAACAGGACTAGGCCACTGGTTCAGTTTTTAGTTCCACAGTACGATTAAACAGCGGTCAGAGGATTCACGCATCAAAGGGTCCCGTATGAACGAGCTGGAGACAAGTGATTACCTGCTTACAGATCAAGTCTGTTCTTGTCCATAGTGATCCTGGATGCATTCAGACTGCCACATTAGGTATCGATATTCTGTCTCCTTAGACAATTTGAAAGTGACATATACGGAGCCTACTGAATACCCCAAATTCAAGCGCGTATGGATGTCCATTGGACTAAAGCTATAGTCTATCTGTCATTGGATCATTGGAAGTTGAGTACGGACGACATTACTACGATATCACTGGATAGCCTTGACTGGTACCCCCTACATTAACGCTGCTTAAGATATATGCATCAGGTAAAGGTGGCTGGCAAAAGTACTGAGTTCTGTGAACACCTTAATCGGAAAACGAAAACCCATGCCAGAAATAGACACCAGTATTATCTAGACCTGGCTGGTGAGGCTAGTGCTAATCGGTAGCTACTCTGCGGCATTGTGGCTTTTGTTGTCAGATGCTTCGTGTACCCAGTAACTAGCGACAGGCAGCTGAGATGGTTATGTCTGAGACTGCTAAAATTTCCATCCCACAGACACGTGAGTGTGTTCTTTAACAGTTTTATAAATGGTCTACCTGCATCTCACGCTAAATTTACGTCTTCCAAAAAACATGTATCGTTAAGACGCACAGTTTTGAAACACCATCATGACGGTATTTAATTCTACTTGTAATACTGTCTGTTGTGTACACGTCAAGGCCACTTGTGGCCCTCACACTCGTGCTAATACTCGAGATGTGTTCCGATGTGTCCGGTCTTCACCATCCAACGGCACATCGGTCCAAACACATAGGAATGACGCTACCGCCTGTAAACATTACAGTACCCTATGTACGTGTAACCGATGTTACGCGTTTCCTCTGTTGCTGTAACTTTCTGTAAGGCTTAATGTTGAGTACACCAGAATGGAAATACATTATCCAACATTTTCAACGTTGATATTCGTATATTATAGATCAGCTTGCTCAAAGATAGTGGGCTGAAGCATTATTGATGAAAACAAACCAGTTGACCCAAGCTCCCAAACTTTTTAATTCCTTCGACTGAGTAAATCCGTTTATCTCATACAAGAATGTTTAGTGTTAGATAGCTAATCTGCCATTCCACTTTAATACCACGGTCCGCAAAATTTGAAATCTCTGTTTTCAATTTCGTTCATGCTACGAAACCACAAATTGTTCTGTTCTACATAACCTTTGTGTACTTATGACACTAATCTCTGGATCATAACAGTCGATGTGACTGATACCGAGAGGTTATGGAGTAATTTAAACGGTCTACACTGCTAGATTACGTAAAACCTGGCTGTCATTTTGAATGTCTACATGAGATGTAATCTCATTCCCTCGAGCCGCACTGACTAATTTCTTGGTAACAAAAACTGGGTAAATTACCGTGAACGGCTTGTAGGGTCCGTTGCTTCGGATCAACTTATCTTATCTGAAAATTGTAAATCCATGGTCAGAGAGGCGAATTCAAAAACTGTTACCGCATCTTTGAAACAGATGGTTCAGGAATACGTTTCACTGGTTGGTAAGCACTTATCATTAACTAAGTAAGAAAAGCTGGATATCTCTGTATTGTGAAGGGGGCCGGTGTTACTCAAGAAGTACAAAGAACATCCGTAAGGCGGAGTACCGTAATCGGTAAGTCCTGTAATCTGAACAAGCTTCAACGTACTTCCGACATGTTAAGGTGACTCGAACATAACAATCAGGATCATCCGTCGACCTCATCAGTTTTCACAAAATCTAGCTACACCTGCCAACACTAGCGATCTCTTGGATAACACAATAAAACTGAAATACCAAAAAAGCTCGTTAACCTATGAACAACACTTCTAACTGTCGCTTTTGCTGAGTATGAAACCGACTACTATATCCCATCTTTGCAGCGCAGTTGATTGCGAACCAAGGCTTGACGTATATTTTGGCTATCATAATCCTTGACGGTCAGCGTAGATTCCTTTGACCTTGTTGTTGCTTTTCTTTAGCTGTTGTGCTGCTCCAGTGTGAACTACGCCTGTAGTGTGATCCCTGCTCTGTGGATTCCATGCTTGATATTGCTTATATGTTGCAATCCTGCTTCATTTCAAATTGACACTGAAACTGTTTAATGGCTCTGTGTTATTTCTGAGCCGTCTAACTCAAATTCAAATGACGTATCTAAACCTGGTCAACTTCCTAAAGCCGGTAGTTTTGCTTATAACGTTAAGTTATAAAACTGTCGACCTGAAGTTCCAGGTCGAAAATAAGGTGATGAATACAGACATTATCTCTTCCTTAAACCGAGTACGATACAGGCGAATAAATGCATACAGAAAGCTAGCGGGTTCACATATTTGGTCAGCCAAAATTGTTGCCTAATGCCCGATTTTCTTCAACTTTTAAGTTTACAAAATGTTGGGCCAAAACAAACAGAACAGTGATGAACTTTCAGTGAGTTAAAAACCTAACTGACAATTCCTTGTAACAAAAATTTAGCAAATATTTGTGTGAAATCGCTTATAGGCCGTTCCTTGAGTCAACTCTAAGCTGGTTGACTGTTTCTATCAAATGTTTTACCACGAATAACTTTACAGCCGAAATTTTGTCCCGGAAGGTTTATTGGATGCCCTTTTGATCTAGTGCACACAATTTTAACCGTCAAAATTTAAACGCCCTTTTCGTTTTTGTCAGTTAACTTTTTTATAGTTTCTACTGGTATTTGCCTGAATTCAAAGATAAATATTTCTTATCTCAGTACAACTTGTTGACCTTAACAAGATGTTCACTATTTCACGTCCAATCGCCATAGGTAATGAAGTGGCAATCAGCTACATCGCAATAGTTCAGAACTCTTTTCGCTGAACAATTACTATTTTTGATAAAACTGTCGCCATTTTGGCCAATGCGTCAAAAAGAAAGCAGAAAACAGAAGGTTTAAGCTGTAAACAATAATGAATTGGTGAAGAGTAGGAGATTTTGGTTTACAAAAAATGAGCTCCACTCACACTAGATTACAGTGGTTACCTTCCCGTAAACTTCCAAGTCATTTAAAGGTCGTCAATGGTTCATACCCTCATTACGACCGGGACTAGAACCCTGATTACGCTCTGTTAAGTCAGCCAGGTTGATCACGACGTCATTGAGCTGACATCAGTGAAAACTGGTTATCCTAATTTGAAATTCGGTCACGTTCACTTAATGTTTATATATAAAAGAAACCACTACTACTTACAGATATTCGAACTGTCGCTCGGCAGTTCATTGATTACCAAGATTTCAACTTAGGCAGAAGTCTTATTCGTGTGGTCATCGCTTGGAGTTCATAGGACAATTGCTGTGTCTATCCTGAGGGCGGCCGAGCAATCTGGGTAGCATGCACAAGCGTTTGCCTATGATGATCTAGTCATTTCTAATATGAACCCAAGGTGCGGTGGTCAGAAGTGTTGACTCACGAAAGCATTCACAAATTATTGAAAAATAAACTGCCTTTTCTGGCGGCGAATGATCGCGTCTATGACATCGAATTATACTAGGCGATAATCACTGTGTACTTTGAATAGCCTGTTCACTATTATCCCCTGTGGCCTAGATCCAAGCAGTTGAATAGTTACATTCGACAAGTGTTCAAACATCTAACTGGACTGCCCACTCCTTACGGACAAACTCGACGTACCTGTTGAATGTTGTGCTAACCGGTTGGGTGTGATCGGTCCAAAACAGTTCTTTTGATGTTCAGAGACACACCACTCGCGAAGCTGATTCCAAATTCGGAGGAGGTAACTCACTGTAAATTTACAAGTCAGCATATTCTATTTCAGTTGATAGTTCAAATATGAAACACAAGTTCAGTGGTTGTTTTATGGTCGAACACTGGCTTCTCAACTAGCTGAAACCGGCAAGATTTGTATGAACAATTTATACAACAAGAACGACTGACCATCTTCAGTTGATTTTGTCAAATTTGTGCTATATAAGCAAAGTAATACTCAAAAATGTTGTGATGTTTGGTGTGGATTCAGTACATCGTGGCACGTTGATGTCCACAGTTACCAACCGGCGGTGTGAGATTGTTAAATGAGCAGTCAACCGGCTTTACCATAATGTCGAAAAGTTTGATTCTGTTTTTGCATCTGTAACACGTTCAGTTGCGTAACTACTCTTGATCATCGACCAGAGTGTTCATTCTCAAAAACTTTATTAAATTAAATCATCCAACAGGTCAAATTGGGCTGCAGATTGTGTAACCCCATTTAAATCGATCGATAATGCTGAGTGAAGTCGTGATAAGATAGAGGTGGCGCGCATGATAAGCTTCCCTTTGTTTTCTCATCAATCGGAATACAGCAGAATTTTAATGTGTTTCAATGACCTTGATTTTTAAACGGGTTAAACTGGCCTTATTCATTACTGAGTTATTCGCATTCCAGAATGAGGACAATGAAGAAAACTAAAGGTCCGCATTGTGACCTAATGTTGGATTCTTTCCGTTTTTGTTATTTGTGGCTTCCTAAAAAAAACATATCGCCAACTTCAATTGTAGCTCATTTGTTTTGGTTAGGTCAGAACCAATGGTTAGAGCCCCATACTGTCCACAAGACACTGGGTAATATTCACTTAAAACTGCAGAGCACACAAGAAATGTAGCAGAAATCATAAACGATTTATTTCAACCCACAAGTGTTAGCATACGCACCTATCTAATAACCCACGGAATTCATCCCACTCATTAAGCGGTTTTGAGTTAGTGATAGATAGTTGGGAGTTTGTTCAGTATCATCGAATATAATACACATTTGACCAAAACTTTGATATACAGGCGGAATTTTTAGCTGGCTTTCTTTAAGAACAACCAATGGCCTCAAGTTGCTCTTCTTTCCAATTTTGCTAGTGCTGAAAACCTTTGATACAGAAGAGATTTGAACTCCAGACAACTTATTATCAGGCATCGACGTTTCCTAAAAATCCGGTTGAATACTTTTTACAAATGCCACAACTGCGATCGATTGTGACTGAATGCCATTTTAGGTTAAATCAAGATTCGCCTTCTGCCATATAAGAAACAAGCGCAGGACGAATTGAAGCAAGATCTCGACTGTCTCACACGAGCAACTTCTCTTCGTTCGTATAAACCAAAAATTCAACTTAGTCATGCAGACGCATGCTAATTTGGTAACTGCAAGATAAGGTAGCTTAAGGTGTCGCTATGAAGGCATACAGCTCATTACCCTGTCTTATATATCACCACTCAAGTATAACTTAGCTGTGCGATCATCCATGCGTAACTCGCAGCTTAGTAGGAGCTGATTTATCGATCTTGCTCATGATATTACACACTCGTCAACCAACCTGGCCACCATTTGTGGATGCATGAAGCCGTATCCCAGTGTAAACTCTTGATTGTACAAAATCTGGGAGTACGCATTGATCGTTCTGTTTCACGCTTTCAGAAGAGACTCGCCGATTTAACAAGCTAGTCAGTTTCTCATTTTAATTGCCAAAAATTTCATTTCCATTCCATGGCACTGAACGCTATCATATTTTCCGGTTGAGTTCTACAGATCATTTATTCGTAACTGCTTATACTTCTGTAAAACTGGTGATCATCACAATACCTGTTGACAATATGTGTTTACCTCGCAGGAAAATCAAAATAATTCTGTTGGACAGATAGCCTTTACACTATTCGCTCCGAAATGCCATTAAAATTCTGTTACTTGATTTACTGTTTCCTTATCGCATACTTTCTTCCATACCGGTTGTGATAATTCTATGTACTTTTGCTTAAGGTCATTACAAAAATCCCTGTGTTCTTTGTGAGGACACTCATAAACAACTCCAAATGTTATATTGTTATATTGTTTCTCAGAAATTTCTGATAAATTGTAGTGAATTAAATCAGCACCTTCTGCGAAAAACTTACATAAAACCTTTATGAGATCAATGGCGCAGTGGTCAACACGGTTCTCTCATGAGTGGAATGACCGGAGTTCAAATCTCGGCCGTGGCAAGGATATGCACTACTGATGAGCTCTAATGGAAGCGAAACTCGAGTCTAGTGCTTCTTTTCGAAAGAGGCTGGCTGGAAAGTCTATCTGAATGCGGAGGCTGCGATCGGCTGTCAGTGATGTTCAACTTGAAAAAGTAATCTTTGTTGTCAGATTTTCTCTCTTCCTTCTGTGTTTCTTTGTCCCTTCCACTTGCCACAAACCTAAACAAGTGTTTATACCTAAAATATCTCATCGCAGTTCAATTTGACACTATTCTGCTCATTCGTTAGTTAACCGCCGCTATCACTGAGGACGTTTCCTGGTGGAGCATATTGTCAGGTGAGTAGCGTTTGTGTAACTGCTGAATATTCGCCATTCGAATTTATACATCTTTGACAGACGTAGCTTGATGCAAAAGGTTTACCCACTCGTGCAAGTCAAACCATTCTTAAATTTGATCACAACCGTTTTGCTATCCAAAACTTAGCTCAAACTCATCTGCTGTCTAAGTTCACACCGTAATGGAATGCTCAGAAGAAGCGGACTGGTAATTTACAGACGTTATCAACGGAATAAGTGGGCTGAATTACAAATTCTGTTATTTTGCGCACAGATAGCTATGCTCTGAAACAAACACCAAATTTAATCCTGTTCATTGAAAGTTGCAGCTAGAACTTACAAAGAAATGTACGAGAGGGGAAAAGTTATGCAACATATTTATGTATCAAAAGAATTTAGCTGGAGTGATTTCTCGTCAGGTTACATTCCTGCGATTAGCAACTGCTGTAGTCTTTAAAACGGAAGACATGCAGAAACGTATGTGATCACTCAAGGTATGCGTTCTTCAGGCAGACATAGCAAGTGCGCAATAAAAATTGACAGTCGGTGTGCTATAGGCAGAACACTGGGTTCACAAAATCATCGTCACCATCATAGGACGAAATACATCAATAGTTCTTACTGATTTTCAACTGCCATACAGTTATGAAGTAGAAGCAAGCCATGACCACCTTGGAAGATAGTAACAGAGCTCTGAGTGGGTATAAGAAGTCATCAGCAAGGCAGCTCCCTTGCCGGATTCACTGCTCGGCATCATTACGCGTACTTATTGCATGGATAACGCGGCCAAAAATTGGCAACGTACATGCCACTGAGCTCGATTAGTCGCCACCTCACCTAAGGTTTCCATCCACCGACCTTGTGAGTCATGAGGGTCCTAGTGTGGGAGACGAACCCACTCTTCATTCGCCAACCGCTTGATGAATGAGTTCACTTTTGTACGCCAGGTAATCATTTGTCCGCTTCGTACCCTACGCCAGTCGGCTACACTACCTTAACGGCAGTAGAAAGTTTCAGTTTCGAGCAGACCCGGCTGAAACATGGCGTTACAGTAAGCATAAGTGTTAGATAGTCAAGATCACATCAGTTAATTCAGAGCTTCCGTTGTATTCACTCTTACATCTAAACACCACTCTCAGCAGCTAGCATGTAGACCAAAATGCTGCTGAAGGCATCCCAGCTAAACTTTCTCCATATTCACTGATTACATTGAGTGGTTTGTTTGCCAACTTTAATGGTACACCAGAGGTTTTTATTCCGTCCATCAAATGCAACTTGTTTTTGACTGCAAAAAGGTCTACAGCGATAACACTCCTATAACATTTTGCAAACAGGGGTGAAGAAGCACATTTAATTGAACTCTGTTGGTACTAGCCACTTGCATTATCTTCACTTCTAACACTGAAAGCTAATCTCTATCTCGGTCAAAATACACCATTTTGCGGTAACTGTTTTACGCTCGTTAAAGAGTTGAGTAGTACAACGACCCAGTCAATTTGTTTAGCGAACTGATAACTGATCTCTCTTTATAATGCAGATCGTGTGACGCAAGGCTGATGGTATTATCATTCTAAAAGGCCCAGGGTATTATTTCATTGATCAATAGAATCGAAACTTATTACAGTTGTTATAGCTGATCATATTAACAAATTATCTTCCACAAATTATCCCAATAGCATCTAAGAATGAACGAATCTTCTGTTAACTAAAGCCGAGGTTTTCTTTTCTTAAAGTGATTTACTTGTGGAACGACGATTCAGTATTCCAACCGTGTGGGCCACTACGAAAGACAAGGGATCAGACGGCCAAGTTTTACCCAGTCGTCAGTCTGCGTGAAACCAAGGTAGCATTCAGTCAGCTGATGAACGCTAGTTGACGTCAACAAGAATATCACCTCTTAAGTTGCAGTTTCGACCATTATTTCCTCACATACCTGGTTGAGCAGAAGGCGGTTAGTGAGTCTGTAGCGTTCAATTCACTCTGAGAATATATTTACATGTAAAATTCATTTGCACTATCCGGTCACACACTTCTCATGGCTTCACTGTTTAAACATCTTCTCATGAGGCGTAAACACAAGGGAACGTTCAGGGAGTCTGGTCCGTATATAAATGACAATGTGTTAACTGAAAGACACTACCTTATTCTAAACACAGCCTGCAAAAATCGGGAGCGAACTTTCGCACTGTGAGATGAAGCGGCCTCCTGTTCTAAAAAGTAATTCGAGTCGGGAAACTTCTGGATTCCATCTAATTTAATGGCACCGTCTGTTACTTGAGTTGTACTCCGGCACATAGAAGGCACACCGTCAGTTCAGACATTCCACCGTTGATGTCAATCACCTGGAATCCATCAAATGTTTTAAATTCGCTTCATCAGTGCACACTAAACGCTCAGTAGCGACGTTGGCAAATTCTGGCTTGAACTGCTGGTTAAATCTTTCCGGCGCATTCAATCCCAAAGTAGTTTGTTGGACTCTTTTTCAAAGTGTGGAATAGTCAAGTAGCATACCACCCGTTACGTTTCGGCATGCTGTTTCAGCTGCTGACTACAACCCAGCCGAATTCCAGTTTCTCACTGCTTAGTCCAGTCTGAATATTTAACTCAATTTGATTTCATCTCTACCATCATTATTCATGGTCTTCGAGTATGAACAAACGATCATGAATGCTATAACGTCTGTAGATTAACAAAGATCTGGAGGTTTTTCTTGTCATGTTCGTAATAACGAATCAGTAGTCCTTTATTTTTCCTTCCGAACGAATAATTGTTTTACTGAGATTCGCAGGGTCGTGGTGTTCAAAGCCGAATCTCACTGGGCCTGCGCCTGAAGTTAGTTCACTTTGTGGAATCCCAAGATCTTTAAAAGCATAAACTATACAATGATGGTTTAGTGTTTCCGTTCGGTTACACAGCCAACCCAGATGGAATGACTGAAATAAATAGAGAAAATGCTACTAAAGTTTAAGGATCTGAATACTGTATATTAGCTGTTACTACTGATAGGTTACTTTGGAATCGCAAAGTAGGGCATACCAAGTTTTGAACGTTGAACTTAAAATAAGATAATACTTCGAAACATTGTTTACTTCAGTCATCTTTAAGAGAGTTGATTAACTCAAATTAGAAGGTATCCTATTACATTACGAAGACGACAAGAAACTACACATTGAGCATTTTTGAGAATTTTTTGTCATGTCAGGGGATTATTTTAACAAAATTGAACGTAATACACGTTCCAATAACCGACGAACGAGTTTGTCTAGCAGGTGCATCTGTTCGAAATCACCGAAGCCTGTGTGAAGAATATTTAGCGCACACAAAGTCGACAACTATTGTCCCATCGTCATAACATCATCTAATGTGCACAAAAAATTTGGTTGATTTTGGCATGAAAAAAGGATTAGTTGAGTGAAAATGATGTTGGTGATTTCATTAACTGTACCGACTTTTCGTAAGTGAATGGTGAGAGGAAAAGAAATCGAATTCAATTTTTTTCTGTTTTTGGCTTCCGATAATGTTCTGATGCGTGAAATTTTGTGAAAATCGGTCAGTCATCCCGTTGTGTTAAGACAATGTGCGTAGACAATAGTGGTGGAATGGAACAGTAATGGAATATCGTGAAAGGAAAAAAGCATGCAAGAAGTGATTGTAAAGTGTACGAAGCGAATAACATGTAAATCTAGAAAGACCAGGGAAATGTCGCCCGGTGGACGAGTGTCGGATGAATCATCCTAATCGGGCACGGGGATGTCTTGGATTGTGAATCAACCAAGTAAGTGTGTTACACAGTTACACATCGTCTGCGCGCATACTTGAAGCACGCCACTGTGAAACACCAGAAATTATAGCTGGGGTGTGCGCAACATTAGGTTAAGACATTACATTCTGTGAATGAAGTTACACTAGGGGTAGGTGAACGACCGGAAGAAATGTGTCGATTTATGTCGCTAAAATATCATTGTTATTCACTTGCCTCAGTCCATCACCACAGTTCACGTCCTTAAACATCGTATCCTATAACTCAGCACATTGTTCGACTGGCTTATTCAGTAAAACACTCGATGGAAGTGTGTGGGAGGGGGTATTAGAGAATTCGTAAATCAATGGTGGTCTGATCAGCCTAACTATAAATGCTTATAAGAATCCCACGAATATACCGTTATCTCTTCAACTGGGAGAAGTGAGTTGGTATTTTATATTCATGTAATCAGTTGTTCAAGCTGACAGTACCTGCTACCGGTAGACTTTCACGCAATACTTTCACTACCAGAGGGTCGTAAAGTAGTTATGTGTTATTTTATACTTAAGTTCACTGGGTTTGAAATCACTGGGTATGAACTGCTCCATAACCCTATGTTGCATCTAGAGAACAACATGTAGTTCGTCATTCCCAGATGATTTTGGCATCACAGGGTTGTACAGTCGTCAAAATCTTATACTGGAGACTTAGAAAAGATTAAAACACGCGAGGCTCATCAACAGCGTAACAAGTGAAACGCTCCAAATAATCTTTGTCACCAATGGAACAGTTCGGTCTATCACACAAGAAGAAACATCGTTCTTAGACTGATTATATTAATGTATTTCAAGCGGTTCATCCTTCGCAACACAATCTGTAATTGAACAATGACATGAGGCGTAAAGCAGACATGCGAAAATAAATGAATCGAGCGCAAATGTGTAAATTCACCGTAAGCCACGCGCCCACGTAGTTGGAACGATATTAAATACATCTATGTTCAGTGTTTCGAGTCATGTACAAACCAGCAACGCAAAAAAAGCGTCCACTTGCAGTTGAGGTCGCTCCCAAAGTTGACAGATGTATGTGAATATATGTATTAAACTCAATTCTGTTTTCAGTTCCAGTGCCGTAGGTTGTTTTCTGTAATTTTTAAGGTTGACTTTATTCGGAACAGCGTGGGAAACGTTGACAGTATGCAGTAAAGTATCTTGACTTTTACGGAATGAACATTTTTCTTTATGGTGAACGTTTTCACGATGACCGAAGCATTCAGTCTAGTTCACGTGTATTACATCCAAACAGTTCACACTCCTACTATCCTTTTATTGACCGTATTCAGTCAGCGAGTCCTTCAAGTATCATTTCGTTCACTTTGCAACAATCCTCATTTTTTCAAGTTCAGTCATGGTCGCTTACAATTGATTTGCTCCACTGTATCGAACTATACTAAGGTTAGCTGTCTTGTTATCTTCGGTCGATAAAGCAAAGTGAAAACTTTGCAGTGCGGTCAAAAGCTGCAAGTTCATTGGACTTGCTGAGTAGTGTGATGCCAACTGATAAACGCATACTTCAGATTTATTGCTGTTGGTTTTTAACTGTCTGTGTATGCACTACAGTTGAAGTCAGATATGTGAACGAAACCAGAGAAGACTGAAAATTTCTGAACATCGATATAACAGTCAAAATTAAAGGAGGCATAATGAAATCACTCAAACAATTTACGCGTTGATAGTTGTTACAGTTCCCGTTCACACCTTAAACCCGCCTCTTTAAATGGTTGTATTTTTAAAGTGTCCAATAAAACTTGGCATATTTTATCACAGAACCGTAGTTGTTCTGTCCCGACTAGTACCCTACCTCCAAACTGATCGAACTATCTTATTACAGCCACTGGTCGATTCTGACCAACGGGAATTGGGTTACCTTTGAGTGGAACAGACAGACTCCCAGTTTGGTCCATTCAAGGTGAAGCTACACAGCCTGTTCAGTCCGTGCGTTCTGTACAGACACACACTAAGCGAACAAACTGTTTTGGGAAAGCCAATCGGCTGGAGAGGAAAACCTGTACCGAGAGAGGGGCAGAAATGGGACGCAATACACCAGTCGAATACACATTCCACAGGCAGAGCTAGCTGAACACTAGAATATTCGTTTGGCGTTTGTACATTTGAATGTACGACGTGACACTGACCCAACTAAACACCGTGGAACTGGCTGCTGACCCGCAACAACTGTACGCATTTGTTTCAAGGTTCAAACGCTGATGCACAGAAAAGTCTACTTGGAGTTTACTAATCTGTGAATTCGGTAGACTACAAAGGCATGCCCTCTGTTTCCTTCGCCTCAGATACACGTACGGGGCAAAAACTCGACAATGATGGCAACAAGTCCACAAACCAGAATGGTGGTCAGTTGGAAGGGAATACCAACGATTCCGAGTCCGGTCGAATGTGCAGAAATGGGGGTGGTGATCGCGCGAATGTGTCTCCACAACTTCGTGTCCCTACGGCGATGCCTTCATTAGCCCGTGGATTTTCGCTAGTTCCCGAACGTCTCGGTAAACGTGGATCATATAAGAAGCAGGGCAACAAAGGAATGTTTGGATGTGAAGCAGCTATGCAACTGTTGGCCTACCTTGCAGCGCTACTCACCTTGCCATTTTCATTATTTATGTGTCTCAAGGTGATTGCACAGTACGAGAGGGCAGTTGTTTTCCGCCTTGGGCGGTTGGTCTCTGAGATTCCCAAGGGACCCGGGCTGGTTTTCATCCTTCCTTGTTTGGATAATGTAAAAACGATTGATCTTCGTACATTTACATTTAATGTACCCACCCAGGAAGTACTGACGAAGGACTCCGTCACGGTGGCAGTTGACGCTGTGGTCTATTATCGAATTTTTGATCCCGTAATGTCTGTAGTCAACGTTGAAGATGCAAACAGGTCCACGCGACTTTTAGCTCAAACGACTCTGCGCAACGTCCTAGGAACAGTGGATCTATATCAATTACTAACAGCCCGTGAGCAAATCGCCCATTTGATGCAAGATTGTTTGGATACGGCCACGGAGACCTGGGGTGTGAAGGTTGAACGTGTCGACATCAAAGATGTCCGTTTGCCAATCCAACTTCAACGAGCCATGGCTGCTGAAGCGGAAGCAGCTCGAGAGGCGAAGGCCAAAGTCATCGCGGCAGAGGGTGAACAACGAGCTTCGGTGGCTCTCAAGGCTGCAGCAATGGAGATTGGTGAATGTCCAATTGCATTACAGCTGCGCTACCTCCAAACACTAAGCAGTATTTCTGATGAGAAGAATTCAACCATCATTTTTCCCTTGCCAATTGATCTACTAAGCTTGTTTCATCAGAAGTTTAGCGGAAATGAAGGTAGTTCTTCGTCCAGAATGGACAGTTGTTCTTCGCAAGATGAGAACAGGCGAACAATGGCTCCACCACCTCCACCACCAAGAGAAGGTCAGCAACAACAGCCTCCTACGCCACGGCAATATATAGCTCCTCAGAAACTGGAGTCTGCTGAGGAAGATTTAATTTAGCATCACAAATCTAGCTATTAATGCGCAACACAAGATAACACAATCGGGTCAACAAAGTAACAGATATCATTCCATTCCGTGTAACCTTAAACATTTCTTTTGGAGAAGGCACATACTATCATCGTAACCGCCATCACCCTTACTGCTGCTGCTGCTGAACCTACGGTAATTCCGTTAACAAATCTTATAAATTCTAACTTCTTGACTGTACAATTGATCTACCAGGTGGCAAAGCTCCAGACCGTTTTCTGTTTTATTGCATAATGGTGAGTGTATTACTACCGACTATTTTAATCAATGAGTACCGTTCATAAGAACAATTCCTTCTCCCAAATAACTGTGAGTCCGTGTAGTCAATGTCAAAATAGTATCTAACTACCAGCGTAAACTCTTAACATTTCTTTTTTACCTCTCTGCACCGTTCTGTGACCAAACAATCACATAATATAAGGTCCTTTTTTACAAAACTGTCAGCAGAACACACAACGAGATGTTTGCCTTGTCTTCCTCCTTTGTTATCTGTTATTCAATGTAAAAAGAGTGACTGAAGCGTTGTTATTGTCTGGTCAATTGTCACCGTTTTGTGTTATTCGGCTGGCCATTGCCATCGATCTTCATGTGATTTGACCTCAGTGCTCTTCTGTTTAGTTTCGGCCACTCACAGTTGTACCGAAATCATCAATTTGGTCAGAAGTCAGTTGGACTGTACCGACTTAACGTGAAATTGTTTTGAGCCTTCCCCACATAGTTCGCACTCGAGTCGATGTGAAAATATCACCTGTCACTGTAGACTCTACATTTTGTTGTTTATACGGTAAACATAGGAAGCCAGTTTATTGGCGGGTAACGTTGCTCGTGATGTGTTACGTGAGCTGCAACCTGTGGGAAACTTGATTTTGGCGTGGTGGGTTGACAGTCAGAACACAATTCAAATGAAATCACTTACTGTACATATCCTGCTACCCCAAGTTATGCACTACTGTCAACAGATCAGACTTAATTCATCTATATTGAGTAATCGTTTTCATGTCTACCACCGGTTACTCAGTGCCTGAAAAAGTCAATGGACTGCGGGTAGAAAAACATTCGTGTAAGTCGCACACGGTTAAGGTTTTAAGTAGTATCCGCTCTTCCTTGTTATGTCGGCTTGTAGCGATACCGTTTGTTATGACATAACACAACAAATTTTGATTGTGTCCAATGAATATGTGAGTGAGAACCTGGACTTACTCCGATGGTTTTAACAGCATAAAATTTTTATGACGTTATGTTGTTTCCGTAACAAATGTTGGGTCCCGTTCAAACGAGCGTGAATTGTTACAAAACAAATCAGCTGGCTTATTAGATTTGAATTTTTACAGGCCAGAAAGTTAAGGACGTTCGAGGTGTTCAGTGCAACGATTATCGACTTACCGACAATAAGGTGCAAACATGGCAATAAACGGTTACTGATCTGATCGTGATATCCGAACCCTAGTGGAAACTGCACGAATTCTTCACATCGAACAGAAAACCTTTCTGAGACATCAGATCTAGATCGGAGGCTGCCAGGAATGCAACCCTTTCCGGTTATCAATAACTGTTTGGAACGAATTAATACGCAGACAAGAATAATCGGGTATAAAATCAACACTGAGACTGAAGTGTTCATCCAGTCGGTGAGTACATCACGCTAATCGCTGAAAATCGAAATATCAATGAACACATTACATATGGTCACAAGAGTGCACCACAGACTAGTCGTCTGGAAAACCAATTTCTCTAGGCAAGTCGTTGTAATAAGTTCGTAACACTAAAATCTCTTAAAAATGGTTAAGTAGATAGTGGATTGTTGAGGATGTAATGCGTCTATCGTAGTACACGACGTGTTGAAAGCTGAAAATGCGGTGTTCGTTGCTCTGTGCATTACTCTGCAAGGCATATATATACATATAGTATGCCAAAATTTTGTCTTGATGGGAAGATTACCCATCCATCCATTAATTAAACCTTTGCTGTGAGGCTCTAGCTTGAGTGGGCAAGACAACTTGTGGACCGCCCTAGAATAACACTGATTGTGTACATTATGGTGCTCAAACGGATTATGGTGTTAACGATTTGAATGAACCACAACACTTGCTGGGAAAAGAGCTCAACAGCCGAGTTGTATGTAAATTGAAAAAGTGGGCTTCAGTTAAGGCGTCATTTCATGTACATTCTTCGTGTTGACGAAAAAAACTAACAAAATATCGTTTGTTTTAACTGTGGTTTCTTTTCAAGACCTTGTGGCTCGTAACGAAGTCGCTTGTCTTCTTTGACAGGAATTTTTTATCCGCAAAAACTGCATCGACAGCTTGCCATGGGGTCAGTTAATAAGTTTTACAACTATTCTCAATCGCCCATAAAAACGTCCACGGAGCACAAGCATCCACTCAAGGAACATGATGACGATTAACGGCTGAACAGATGTCGCTATGAGGTTATTCGTGTTAGGGCTATTTCGCGTGCTAATCGGAGTAGCTGTTTTTGTCAGACTTACTAGATTTCCTCCCACCGGTATAAAACCGAAATCTAAATTACATCCCAACTGAGGCTGCCGTTCTTTGAGAGAGATTTCTGTTGTTGGAAAGCTTCCAGTGAACGGATTCTGTGTTGCCGTTACTATGTGAATAACTAAAGTAAGTGAAAACTAGTTCAGGACTATTTGTTCGTCAGCGCTTTTTACGACATCTGTCTAGTCCACCAGTAAAACAACTTGTCACTGGGACAGAAGCATTATTGATTTTATGCAGCTACCACAACTTCGGCCACAACATACACAATAATCAATACTTGTGAAAGACAAAGTAACAGTCTTTGAGCTGGTGCGTCAATTCCACTTAATATCGAGCGACAAATTGATTTTCATAAGTTAACCGTTAACCGCAGTGTAATCCTATCAAAATAACAACTAATGCATGAGAGTGCCCAGCAGAATTATCCAACGTAATCAGTAAGCAACCACTAATTGATCGGTGTGTTCTGCGCTAGCATGACCTTCGTACGAAGTTGGGGTAAACTAATTAATCAATACGGCTCCACCCCACACCATAATCAGATGGGCTTGAAACAAAGCGCAAATGGTGTAATTAGCTCGGATTATGAACAACACGTTTTCGACAGTCTGAGGGCAACTTGGACGTAATCGCTGAATATGTTTACTGATAATGCTTCACTATCTGTTAGGAGACTACTCTTCAAATTGGATGAACCAATTGCATCCCGAGGCTCCTTAAAACCTAATTACTTGTACAACTATAAGTCGACCACACTTAGAGTCCATCGCAAGCGTTTATGTCTTGTTCTAGCTGCTGGTTGAGGTCCATTGAAAATGCGCTCGGAACGGGGAGGAAGTACCTTGGTGCGTTCGGTCAAACGAGTTGGTCAAAGAGTTAGTTGGTAATGAATTGAGAGGAAAGGTAGAATGCAGTTCTGACTGCCTGATTCCTTGCAAAAGCTGACCCCAGGTAATCGATTGAATATTCCCAAGCTGGATCGTCATATACCAGAGAATTCGGAACACTCAGTCTGAAGTACGGCTTTCCTTGTCATTTTAATGCCGATTATCGCAGAAAATAAAGGTTAACGTGCAATTCTGATGTTACTTTCTAATGTTACCGCAAAGCTCCCAGATCAGCCAAAAAGGCTGCTTCCAACACAACGCACGAGACGGTATCCTTGCCCATGACCTGATAATTCAACTAGTGTTGAACCTATTTCATAATCTTCTTTAATTGGCCGCGTGTTCATTTTCATGTTCCTTTGCGGCCTGTTCTTGGTCAATTTACGGATAGCCCCCATAGTTAACTTTGTACATACGTGTACATACGTGTTTGTTGAGGAATTTCAAAATCCACCGAGATCGAACAAAACGTTGGCCGCTTGACGAAAAGTGACATTAGCCTCCTAGTAAGTTATGGTCATTTTCTTGTTCGTGAGTAACGTCCAATGCTCCTGATCAACGGGTATCTAAATGTTCCTTCTTCAAGCGCCATGGGCTCGCGCATTCTTCAGAAGAACAAAATCTCGTATCACGCAAACCGAACAACCGCTTCCCCACTGTCTGCAACTGTCTTTGTGTTCTCCCGTGTACACTTTCCAAAACTTATTTACACTCAGGGGTAAACGGGAACTAAAACGGTCATTTCGCCCATCCTGTTTGTACAGGATGAAAACGAGCACTCATCCGTTTCTGTCTGAATGGGTTTTTGACGCACACGATTTCAGTACACCTTTAACCAACTGAACACAGCTGTTTGGTAGGACTAAACGAGTCGACTCTCTGTTTTTCTGACTTCCGGCGAGGTTGTCGGAGAGTACAAATGGATGAATGGACATAAATCAAAACTCTCAGATGTAAAGGCTTCAAGGAACAATGAAACAATGCTTCTTATCTGATATTCTTGCTATGAGATACGTAAATTTTGCAGGTTATTTTAGTATATCTTACTGGAACCAAATGTACGATAGAATGTCACAGTCGAGTGGACTGGATTTCAGTTGCACGCGTCATTGTACAGACCATACTGCAACCCGCTTTTGGTCGTTCAACTGAACGGCTGACCATCTGAAGCAAAACGTCTTTCCACCCACCGGAGGTGAGGTTTCGTAGATGTCTTCAGATTAAGACACCGCACCACATCCTGGTCGTGTGACCTCATTTGATTCGCACATTTACAGTAAAACTTCAACACGATTTCGCCCGAAATACAAGTGGCCACAGCTGTAATTCAGTTTCTTTGGGCTGGCGGAAGCCATGTGAAATATCTGAGACTGCATAAAATCCGATTACTTGTAAGTACTATTCCACTTGCCATCAGAATTCCCCTTTATTTGTAAACAGTCCAAATAAAACTTAACACTTTTGAGGGCCACTAAGACTTCAAATGAAAAAAACTAAACCGTAATCGCAAGTCATTTGACTGGCGTCGACAGGACAATTATAAAAAACCATCCGGCAGTCTGAGTGCTATTGAGAAAACGAGGGTGGTTCGGTTTTCATATCTGATAATTCTGTATTGTACACTATGAGGTCTGTGGTGCAGTGGAAAACAAGTTTGCCATATGAAATCACGGTCAGTTTTCAAATCCCAGACTTAGCAAAGGTATGAACTACTGACAACCAGTTCTTTCCTAAGCGGAATGATTAGAAAGTCTGCGAGGTTGTGAATGTTTTGTTCTCTTGCGAGTAATGTTCATATCATATTAACAAAGGTTTCTTACTGTTTATTAGTGAACTCACCGTGCGTAAGTGAAAAAGTAATGATTGACTGAAGTAGGAGAAATTTTTTATTCAACTGACTTGAATGAAAATCTCCAAGAAAATTTATGCTGCGTCTTAATACGGTTTTCAAACTGTTGACTGATTTCAGCATGCCATCAACGATGCTACTGGTGGAATGTCTGACAGTGCGAACAAAAGCGATTATATTTACCCCTCAGTTTTCTTATCCTCACACCTCTTCTCTGAGATTTGAAATGTGTGCCTTCTTTTCACGGAATTTGATCATAATTGTCAAAAACTTCGTAAAATATGCCGGGGAGCGTTTCCTTACTTCTGTTTACCATTCTGTAGGTCACCTGTCAGCTTACTAATTTACTTTCACGGCTTGTACAGTTAACAGTTTGTCAAACGAAAATGTGCACTCCAATACTGTGAGCCATCCATTAGCTCATGTTTTAGAACTTTGAGTTTGTTTCGTCATTTTCGGTGGAAATCAGTTAGTATTCTCTTCGTATCTGTCTCAAAATATGCTCCCTGATTGGATCAGATAACCAAAAAATTGACTGCTTTTGTTAGATCAGAAAAGTTGGAACAGTCACTGAAAATATTGACACCTCGCATATGAGGTTTAGACTACAATCAAGTTTCATTCGAAATAGGTTTAAACAACTGAAACCGCCCGTTCATATTGTCAAGTGGAATACCTCAAATTTTGGGTGTGCGGATAGTTTATGAACAACACCTAACACGAAGGTAAGGGCAGTGAATGATGGCTGTCAGAAAGGAAGGATTGTGGACGGAAAACAGCTCATCACAGTGAATCGTTTTGAAAAACTTTTGTGACTGTTTCAGTGGCCCTAAACACATGCGCCTGATTAGACTGCATTTCGGACAGTCGTGTGGTGTTTCGATGTGGACCAACGAATGTAAACTTGGTCGGTCATCCGATTTATTATCTAGTTC
This sequence comes from Paragonimus westermani, assembly GCA_008508345.1. Classification (NCBI taxonomy): domain Eukaryota; kingdom Metazoa; phylum Platyhelminthes; class Trematoda; order Plagiorchiida; family Troglotrematidae; genus Paragonimus; species Paragonimus westermani. Next base: position 7,312 of record QNGE01001521.1, on the reverse strand, counting down.
CTTCGTTGTAGATACACTTCAGCGAGGATGATCAGTGAACCTAACCGCATCTGATCCGGATTTGTGAACAACTGCGTCCAACAGGAGACTGGGGAAGCATCGGCCTTAATTACTCGATGAGCTGAGATAGTAAGCACCAGATAAATGAAAGTGTAGTCCATTAAGGTTTGCAACAAAACAGTCTGTAAATCATGGCGGATGGCTTACTCCATGTAATTTACTAAAAACCGACAGTGTAGTATCAGGGCAGCTTTGGGAAACCAATGTTTACACATCACCTGAGATGCACATGTTAGCACCTAGACATCTAAATGTAAACTAGTATGGTTCATTAGGGGGCAAATTAAAGGATCGTTGAAAATGCTGTACGGGTACTAGTTCACACGCAAAATCAGATGCTGTGAGAAAGGCATACGTACCACCGTGAAAAATCTCAATGATTTGAACAGTAGGCTGACGTAATACATAACTACACAGTCTACAAATAACTTTTCATCAAGTTTGGCAAATTATCAAGGCAACGACGAGTTGGTTTGCGACGTGTACATTCGCATATGAGTCTAACTTCGTTTTTATTTGTGCTTGGAGACCACTTTACAGTCTACTCTGATTGATTCTGCGAATGTAAATATCGGCAGAACTCCACAGTGGTTGTGGAAGACACCATTCAACTGTGAATCCCGAAAAAATTTGGGCTGAGACATTTTTCCTTAATAACTGCTGTAAACCTGTGAGCTGATACTGTTCAAGTGCGAACCGTGGCTTTTATTTTGCTCCGGTTTACAAGGCGTAGATGTGTTTGTACAACCTGTAAGTCTGAGTTTCCGATAAATTTGAAATAAACACGAATCCCTGTTCGTTTCTCAGCCAATAACAATTTAAAAGCCTTTTGCAGGCAATGAAACCGACATTAGTGCTTTCTGTGTGCGCAAATGCGAATGGTTGTAAGAGTTCTCCAGGCTTCTGCATCTTCACGAGATTTGTGCACTGGAGTGGATGTTATGGACCAGTAATCAGCAATGCTGTCTGCTGATTGTCTTGGCTTACAATTGTTCTTAAATGTATTTTGTCACAGGGGTTCCCGCTGTGGAGTTGTGCTAGGATATCAAGAATACTGACGCCCAAAGGTATCTGACTGGTAGTTTGCTAGGCAATCGTGACAATGTTCGATCAGTCGATTAGCCCATGCATGCTTGCCTGACATTTGTTTTATTCTCATGTTTATCATTTGAAACGCATTTTGGCGCGAACTGGCTCCTTTTTCTCTGCTTTGTGTGTGTGTGTGGTGTGTCCCAAAATGGATCCATTCTGTGAAAGCCCTGAGGTTGTCGCGTCTGTTAATTGAAACAGATATACATTAAGCAAGTGCAAATTGACTAGATGTCACGCAAGACGTGATGCATGAGCGAAACAATTAAGTTAAAAGAAATCAATTTCGTTAAATCAGAACGTACGGGGAAATTCTGATTAAGTCTTCTGGGTGACTGTCTACGCCAACACCTGTTTGCATGCACGTACACATCTGTCGTCTATTGCTAAATCAGCGCTTTCACGACATTGTCTGGCACTTCAAAATGCCAGCATTCTGAGAACCATTTACGACCTTTTGTTCAATGTCTATATGACGTAGTTGAGCTATTTACTAGGATACACAATACTTCAGACAATCCTGCATAATTAACGATTGCTTTTGAGAGATAAATCTAAACTGTTATATTATCGCCCGACACGAACCAAGGACCAGTTCGAACTTGCGTTAGTCATTTGAATTAGAAGAGCGGTAAACAAAGCTTACATGAGGATTATCAAATTCGGTTACTATTGGTGATCGTCGGCAAAATTTAGGCATTTTGGAGCATTGCACGGTATATTGCCACAGTCATATACACAAAGAATTCTAGCGACGTTAGTAGGCAGGAAGATCAAACTAGGAAGCGACCATACACAGATTAATTAGGTTAAGTACTAATGAGCTGCTAGATCCAAGGCGGAAACAAGTAAAAACGACCCAAGAAAGCTAAATAAAACGTGGTGCGTTCGGAACAAACACACAAGGTTGCTTTTATATTGGTATGATCGGTGAGCTTGGCAGTTAGGTTGCAAACGTTTCGTCACCAAGCGAGGTGACATCATCAGTACGTGAATATTTCGGCGCATAGATTTGAGCGTGGAGTTTGGTGAGTTTTGATGGATGCTCACCCTTATATAACAGGGTAAGTTGACCTTCTGACCTGAATTCTGGCTGGTCGCCTTCTGACGTTTTTGACTTTGGGCCTAACCTAACATTGGTTAGTTTTGTTGCATCTGAACTTCGACCCGATGTCCGATTGGTTCATTCCCGTAATCCTTGCGTCTTCGAGCTGAAGTACTATTGGCTGCTACCTGTTGCTGCTGCACTTTAACCTCGAAACTGATTGTTCGTAAATTGATTATGCTAGTCAGTTCCTCGTTTTGGAATTCCGGCCGATTGGTTATCCAATGTCCCGTTTCGATTTTGGTCTGATCTGCTCAAGTTGTTTCGTTTGGGTTTACCGGCATTTGGGCTTGATTTTGTCTTCATCTCCTCAAATCATTGGGTCGTATTAATTCATAGATTTTGTCCAGCTCGAAGCGTCTTTTTATTGACCCAGCTGATGAATGCTGAGCTTCGAGAAATTATGTTGCATGTCTGGTGTTTGCCAGAGTAAGGATTTCCGTGGCATTCAAGTTAAAAGCGTGTTCAGATTTATCCTCATGGACGGAGATCATGGAAAATTGATCGTGTCTCTTGATGACCAATTCTTGTTCATGTATTCGTGTTGATAATTTCCTTCCGGTTTGGCGGGCACAGTGTGGTACACTGTCATTGCATTTGATTTTGTTAATGACGTTCGTTCTGTCGGCGAGTTTGAGTTGTTCATTCGGTTCTTTTAACAAACCGTTAGAATTCATTATGTACTGCCAGTTTGCTGAGTATTCTCACTTTTCACAAATGGGCTGATTTTACTCCCAAACGCTTTAACAGCACTGGTGTTTGAAGCGGTTTCACTCTCTCCTAGAAAGAAGTTGTAGACGGATGACCAGCTGCGAGCAAACCATCATATGCGATATGCATTTATTAGGCAGTTCTACTAAAGAACATTACGTGTAACCTGGACCGTATGTTCGATTCGTCAATCATTGTGGCTTAACAACGAATCACACCGAAGCCACTATCGCGAAGGGGCTACAGGGGTCAGAAAACAACGTGTTTAGTTAAAAATTTGAACACATTCTCAATGCGTGATCTACGGTATCACCTAGGAATTAGATGGAAGCCTACGTATATAAAACTGTACTTGATATCATCCTTTGAGTTAGGTATGTTGGTTCCCATATCTGCTGATAATGATAATTGGTGAAAAGCGATTTAAAGTCGCATCACAGAGCTTTCGGAGGACTCCATTAAAACAAGAATGTAGCATCAATTGCGAATACCCTGCCGTTTCCCCAAAAAGGTAGAAAAAGCTCCTAACATTCAAGGTCAGATAAAATGGCGTAGGCTAATTTTATTAATGGTGAAGAATACTTTAACAAAATGAAGAATTTTTCCAGACCACTTAAAATGCAGACTTGTAAACAAAAAGGATGGTGTGTATTTTATGTGGAAAACAGATATACGCCCTGATTTACTGGTGATTTTATCATATGTTTGATTCACTGAAAGACCACTTTGCGGGAACGATGAATGCAGAACTATATGTCTTGTGTAAAACCTACAGATTGGGTATTCGTGGACGGCTAATTTTAGCCGTTCATGATTCTTCCTAGTAGGCATTGTTGTAACGTTTGGTTGACATTTTAAAGTCTGCTCTTCAAATGCAACTTGTGCACACTTAGAAATATGCCTTTGAACTGATCCCCTGTATTGCAAATCAAGATACTGCCATATAAAAATCGAAACACTAGACGAAGTGTCAGGGTTCATATGTGATCAAATTATATACCTTTTCTGCTGACTATCTGGAACGGTTATGTATACTCTGCACAAAAACGTGAGAGTTTATTTGACGTGTGATATGTTTCAATAAACGGATAGCATGGTCACGGAGAACACCTGTAAACTTATTTCAAGTGTTGTATTCCCTGCCATTTTGAATAAACGATAGTTTCGGTCGTGAAGAAACTAAACTGTACAAACACAAATAAGATGCTGTTAGTAAAAAGATAGAACAACGCACAAACTGAAATAAAGGAATTCAGAACTTCTACCCTAACACGCGAGTTGATACGTGATAACAGAAGACCTCTAACGAATATCTTAACTGTGTACTATTCATACGGATTTGTCAAACGTTCAGTGTAGAGCAAGCAAACGTGAACAAGGGTGTATATAAGTTCGTTAGTTTTATCGCACTGAAAAGTCAAGGGTGACTATCAGCATGTTGGTATACACAAAGACAAGAATATGTTCTGAGGCTGGTCACGCAAACAATACTGCATGAAGCTGTCTGTCGTGAGAGTTTCACATGCCTTTTCATTCGGAAACTGACCGAACTACTCCACTGAAAGTACATTTATGGAGACTTCAAAAAATCCACCTACAATAAACCCCTTTCCGAAAGCGATGGTTTGAAGGTTATTTTGGAATCATGATTATGGGCACACTAGAAAACATGTATAATGCAAAATGAATGTTATATTCCCACAACCCCCTAGACAACTTCTACTCCCCGTCGGAAGGCGTAGTTCTGTTTTTTTTTCAGCCACTGTATCTAACAATTTACTGCGGCTGTAGACACTTATATTTGACTGGAATGTTGAAGGATTCAAGCTATAGCCAAAGCGGTTGAGAGATATATCAGCTCACTTGCTAGTGCCTAACAAGTAGCGGGAACTACACGCGGCTCGTCCATCGCAAGACACTTATGGACCACAGACCACAACATTGGCATTGCATTATGTTGGTCGGACATCAAGGCAACTTCCGAAATGAACCATCCAAGGTGGTTGGCGTTGGGGGATACACGATCGGCCCACAGTGTTATCTTTGCTCATTTGGTTAAAGGTGAGCTCCAGGTGAAACACTCATCAAGCTGTCCCAGTGGCCCATCACGTGTTAACTAACCCACCAGAGGCTGTCCAAGTGAGACCACTTTGTACTGTCGAGACTATCGGAATCATGCTGCTTGACTCCACATTATATTATCAAGAGCGATTTGTTCAGGTACTGCGACCGTGATAGCCACAGATCTGAGAGCATAACGTAATGAGCTATTAAAGTCATTGCCAATGGATTGGACGGTGGCTTAATTTCTCCTTAATAGGCCGATATCCTGATCTAGCCGTATAAAATCTTTGTGAAATTGTACCGGCCTTAAGCCGAATTAACAAAAACACACGATCGCCTATGCGTCTTTATTCTCTTATCGCAAAGGGCAACTTTAAATTATCGCACCATTGTTTAAAATCCTGGAAAATGGTCACAGCTGAAGTGTTTGTGAGTACGTCGACGTCTTGTATATCAACATTTACCATCCGATTTTATGGGCCCAGGATTACAGAGTGTTGACTTTCAGTTCTGACGAATATAGCTGTCCGGTCGGATTTGAATTTTTAACGTTGTTATTCCTAACGTTTTTTATTAATATTGGACGGGTTCGAAACAGATTCAAATAGTTATGTCCTTATATCGGCATAGCTCTCCAGAATAAGAAACAGACAAGAACTGTCACAAGCTTAAACCTACCTTTGAAGAGGCAGAGCAAGACAACCGCCGGGTTGTGGCTGAAGCTGGTCAACTTCAGACTGAATACAACAGATTCCTCCGTGAATCTAAACTGGAATACGGATAATACTACCGGACACCCCACATAGAAATCAGAAAATTGACTCAAGTTTCGGTCTCACTAGACTTTATCACTAGTGCGTCTTCTGTTTCGGACAGGAACTTGCACTTGAGGTAAACCATTTAATTCCCTGTATCAAATCAGTGAAACAGAGTGAACCCAACTAATTCACTAAAGACAGTAGCTTCAGCTTAATCGAAATGTTTTGACTTTCGAGCAACCGATCACATACTACTTATATGTAACACAAATCCAGTGTTCGGTACTGGCCTAGATGTAGCACAACGTGAACTGGTGGGGTTATAGTGCCGGAACAAACGATTGTCTTGATCACTTGGTTGATTCCACAGCACAGTGGTCTTGAAAACTAACCGAGTTCAGCTTCGAAAGTTCTGATCTTCCGAAGCACATTGGTAGCCCACCGGAACGAGCTCCTCCGCTTAAAGATGCGGTATTTCTTCCCCTCGTTCGAGCTCAGTCGAAGTTAATGTTTTTCGTAGTAGGGCTGCTTAGTGAACGCCCACTCATCAAGAGTAATTAAAGCAAATTAACTCTATTAAAATCATACTAGATTTTACCATCTTGCTATACGTGTATTCGTTACTATAGGTTAGACATTCCTCGAAGTGTGCTAATCCATCTTGTATATTGATCCACCCATTTGCGGACGCTGAGATTTTGATTACTCCGCCCATACAATGACGATGACAAGGCAGACATGTGCCGTTAACAAACTCACACAACCGCCCTAAAATGACTTCACCATAGATAGGGGTATCGACAGTGACTGACAGTCTCTTCAGTTACGCAAGCGGCTATTAGATCCACCATCACGACTGTTCTTCCAACAACGCGTGTGGGACAGGCAAACGGTTAATCCAACTCCTCGAACTTGACCTCCACTCAGAAGAATCTCAATTAGGTTATGATTAGGCCATAACTGTCGCACATTGGGAATGAATCTCGTAATACTGCACTATTCCTTAAGTTAATAGCTTTTGTTTTGTTGCCTTTCGTCTGCACTAAAAACAGCCTATCTCCTTTTATATATAATTTGGTATGTTTAATCTATCTCGGTTGAAAAGTGAAGTCGATTTGGCGACAATACGTGTGACCTGAACTTGTGCACTAACCCCAATCACGATTTGCTCAGATCGTCTAGTGAGGGCGTCAAGTTAGTGGATTAGAGGTCAGATGCGACGCCTTTCAAATTTGTGGTGGTATTCCGTTAAAGCGGAACAAGTCAACATTCAAATGACACAGTGCAACAGGAACTGAAAACGGCTGAAAATCTGCTGAGGGAAATGGTTCTCCGGAGCAATTCATCATTGCAAGTATGAGGGCCAAAACCCCGAATGAGGCAATGCCCACAGCTGGAAAGACCGTCCGTACAATGCTCCCGTTTAAAGGGGATGCTGCAGCAGATAGGTTCAACCGTTGCATTTACCGGTTACTTAGACGCACCTTCCCAGCAGCAACCTTAACAAATTGGTTCACAACAATGC